>CAJHNH020001369.1:1081225-1217548 GCA_905116865.2 Candidula unifasciata | reverse complement strand
CTAAAATTTTTTTCCAAAAAACCTATTTTGGGCTGCACTTTCTTTTTTGCAGATTGGTAGATGCTTGTTTGTAAGCATTGGTCTATTCTTGTTTTCCCCACAATGGGGCCCTGGTTCCTCACAGGGAAGACTACGATTATGACTAAGATTGAGACTAGACTAAGCCTAAGACTAGGACTAAGACTAAGACTAGGACTAAGACTAGGACTAAGACTAGGACTAAGACTAAGACCAGGACTAAGACTAGGACTAAGACTAAAACTAGTACTAAGAATAAGACTCAGACTAAGACTAGGACTAAGACTAGGACTAAGACTAAGACTAAGCCTAAGTCTAAGTTTAAGACTAAGCCTAAGACTAGAACTATGACTATGACTAGGACTAAGACTAGGACTAAGACTAAGGACTAAGACTAAGACTAGGACTAAGACTAAGACTACGACTAAGCCTAAGACTACGACTAAGCCTAAGACTAAGACTAAGACTACGACTAAGCCTAAGACTAAGACTTAGACTACGACTAAGACTAAGACTAAAACTATGACTAAGACTAAGACTAGGACTAAGACTAAGACCAAGACTACGACTAAGACTAAGACTGAGACTACGACTAAGACTAAGACTAGGACTAAGACTAAGACCGAGACTACGACTAAGACTAAGACTAAAACTATGACTAAGACTAAGACCAAGACTACGACTAAGACTAAGACCGAGACTACGACTAAGACTAAGACCAAGACTACGACTAAGACTACGACTAAGACTAAGACTAAGATTAAGACTAAGACCAAGACTACGACTAAGACTAAGACCGAGACTACGACTAAGACTAAGACTAGGACTAAGACTAAGACCGAGACTACGACTAAGACTAAGACTAAGACTAAAACTATGACTAAGACTAAGACCAAGACTACGACTAAGACTAAGACCGAGACTACGACTAAGACTAAGAAGACTAAGACTACGACTAAGACTAAGACCAAGACTTTTTACTAAGACTAAGACCGAGACTACGACTAAGACTAAGACCGAGACTACGACTAAGACTAAGACCAAGACTACGACTAAGACTAAGACCGAGACTACGACTAAGGCTAAGACCAAGACTACGACTAAGACTAAGACCAAGACTACGACTAAGACTAAGACCGAGACTACGACTAAGACTAAGACCAAGACTACGACTAAGACTAAGACCAAGACTACGACTAAGACTAAGACCGAGACTACGACTAAGACTAAGACCAAGACTACGACTAAGACTAAGACCGAGACTACGACTAAGACTAAGACCGAGACTACGACTAAGACTAAGACCGAGACTACGACTAAGACTAAGACCAAGACTACGACTAAGACTAAGACCGAGACTACGACTAAGGCTAAGACTAAGACTAAAACTATGACTAAGACTAAGACCAAGACTACGACTAAGGCTAATACTTTGACTACGACTAAGGCTAAGACTTAGACTACGACTAAGGCTAAGATTAAGACTAAAACTAAGACTAAAACCACAACTAAGACTAAGGCCAAGATTACGACTAAGGCTAAGACTTAGACTACGACTAAGGCTAAGACCAAGACTAAAACTACGACTAAGACTAAGACCAAGACTGAGACTACGACTAAGACTTTTGGGAAATCTAAGATCATATGCAAACATTTGTGTCGATCCGTGCTGTAGTTTTCGAGACTATTTTTAAAGTTTAAGGGCACGATTTTTTAAACTCACTTGCCATGTTCATGTGAACGAAATATACCACAGCTCTCTATGAAACATTGCGTAAGGAGTCATCGTGGTAAAGCGGTTAGACTCTAGCCCTCGTGTCGGAAGGTCCTGGGCTCCAGTACTGACGGAGACAAAATCTTTTTGTTTTTTGTTTTGTTGAAAAATGACCTTGACGTTTCAGGTGCACCCATCCATGAGTAGATACCATGTGCAAGCTCTGGGAAGTAAAGGCGACCGGAGTGATGCTGACCAGATCATCCAGCAAGTGCTGATTGGTATATAAAATATATGTCTATCCCTAAGCCCAACGTGCCCAAAGACGTTGGAAAAGTCCTTTACCAAAACTCATTCTGTTCATCTCAGTATGTTCTCGGTTAATAGGGCAACCGGGAACAACAATGTAGTTGTTTCTTAGCAGCAAGATTCAGCTTTTCTAGTTTATAAACGATGATTCACAACGCGACTGTATTCAAGAGCCGACGACAGCGCGTCTTACTCCCGAACAGAAAGTTACCTGTTCAAATCCCAACAGCGTCAGCATAATTTTTTTATATTTTATTATTCTTAACAAATAATAATTTGCAACCGTTTGTTTGTGAACAGGAAATTGACTGCTGTTGTTATAATATTATTGTTACTTATCATTAAATAATTCGAATAAGAAAACTTCACTGGCTAAGCTCTTGCCGTCGACCACAGAGTCTTGGATTTGATTCCGCATGGGCACGCTTTCTTGTAACCAGGGCTGCCAATGGGATTTTTTTGAAAAACCCAGCTTCGCTAAACAAAAACCCAAGCAATACATAGACAATGAACAAAAAACAAAATAAAAAAAAACCCAGATTGTTAAAATGTACAAAATTTATAGTTACGAAACGAAACATTTACCACTTTTATATAAGGATATATTAAAAAAAAAAAAAAAAAAGATTTCCCTGAGGCCTCTAAGAAAAACCCAGATCTGGGGGAGGGGGGGGGGGGACCCATCATTGGCAGCCCTACTTCTAAATGTTATAAAGTTTCTAGAAGATAAAAATGAGCAGCTAGATATATTTGGGGAGGTAATTCTGACTGCATCAACCATCGAAGTCGTGTGATTTTGACCAGGGCTGCCAATGGTGGGTTTTTACTCCTAGATCTGGGTTTTTATTTGACGCCTAGGGTTCAAGTTTTGAAATCTGGGTTTTTAAACAGATGTATCCTTATAAAAGTGGGTTAATGTTTCGTTTCGTACCTATACAATTTTTACTTTTGTAACAATCTGGGTTTTTTAATTTTGTTCTTTGTCAAAGAATTGCTTGGGTTTTTGTTCAGCCTAGCTGGGTTTAAAAAAAAAAAAAATGAATAAACCCAAACAGAGATCCCTCACAACCTGAGAGGTTTCACCACCTCACTGGTAAATTAACTATGCAACTGTTTTGTTTCATTCAAAAACAACCATGAAAAAAATGGGCTAATCCCATTGACAGCCCTAATTTTGACTGCATCATTGACCGAATGCCGACGGGATTGTGCCCTGGCGACGTCGTTAGGCTACTCTTTTTTTTATTTTCAACTGCCAAGGTATTTTTTTTACGTGCTCAACAGTACACACGGGCGTCCGGTCTTACTACCCAGAGACCAGGGGAAATTACTAGAAGTCCAGGCGTCAAGATCCCAGCCTTCATCGGGGTTTGAAGCTCCAGTACTCCAGGCGGATGCCATACATCGAGACCACTCAGCTCCCAATGACAATTGTTTTTTTTTTTTTAAAGCACTTTCGCAAAAGTACAGACGCTTAAACAACTTACGTTTCATGCCAAATTTGCATTTTCCTAGAGCTAAATTAAAACCTTTCCCGCCATTTTGCATGCGTCAATCTTCAAAAACACACACAATGGAATGTTAAGCCCACAAAGGAGTTGCCAGTCATGACCTCTGTAAGCCACCCCAACAAACTGCTTGTACTTTGTTGTAAATACATTGAACACAATATCAAACTTTTTTTTTTCAATACCTGTAACTAGAAGACTTACGACGGTTGATGTGGTAGTTGAATGTTGTTTTACAAAGCACGACAATTGACTGTCGCCATTTTGGGTTATAAAAGGTCATGTATTGTAAAACTGTGAAATCTTGAGAAAATATTTTTGCGTGGGTTCAAGGTAAGGCTGAAGCAGTGGCGTAGGAAACTGAGGAAAGGGGGGGGGGGGGACACCCCGGGTGTCAGCACTGAGGGCGTAACAAAATGGCAAAGATGGCGGTGAGGGACAGGAGTTATGTTATGGTGGTTTTTCTTTTCGTGTGGGATTCAGAATTCAGGGTCGTATTATAAGAAAAACGAAAATACCAACTGCCTCCCCGACAAGCATGTCAAAAAAGTGACTATTTGGGGTTTGGGGGGGGGGGGGGGGGGCCCTTCCTCCGAAGTTGGAGTGCATATGTGTGTGACCTGACTGGCAAGGAAACAACAATCCGCACACAAGTACGTCAGGTCTGTCACACGAATGTATACGCAACACTCAGGTTCTGTAAGAATACTCAAATCCAAAGGTGGACGAACAACCAGAACTTTCCGCTAGAGTTTGCAGCTGGTGAACGCGAAGAAGAAGCAGAAGAAAGAAAAGAAGAAGAAGAATAAGCAGAGAAAGAAGAAGCAGCAGCAGAAGAAGAAGAAGAAGAAGAAGAAGAAGAAGAAGAAGAAGAAGAAGAAGAAGAAGAAGAAGAAGAAGAAGAAGAAGAAGAAGAAGAAGAAGAAGAAGAAGAAGAAGAAGAAGAAGAAGAAGAAGAAGAAGAAAAAGAAGAAGAAGGAGAAGGAGAAGAAGAAGAAGAAGAAGAAGAAGAAGAAGAAGAAGAAGAAGAAGAAGAAGAAGAAGAAGAAAGAAGAAGAAGAAGAAGAAGAAGAAGAAAGAAGAAGAAGAAGAAGAAGAAGAAGAAGAAGAACCCTCAAGATTTCATTTTAGAAACCTTGGCTCCACCAAGGTCGACTCAGCCTAAACATTCCCTTATTAAGGATGTGGGAAGTAAAGGCGTCCACATGCTGATCTAATACATGTTGTCTGTAAAAAATATTGTCCCTGCATCACATGTTGCATGTGCTAACTAGGCTAGGGAAAGGGAAATGCATCCTTCCGAATTCTTCTTCTTTCTTTTTCGCGATCACAGGCTGTAAGCCAAATTGACAATTACTGCATTTTTTGACCACTTTTGAGGTGAATGCGGGGGAAGAGGGGGGGGGGGGGGGGGGGGGGGGTCTTTGAGTCTGAGGATTACGGCCACATGGCTAGTGCTGTCGCCACGACTGTGCAGGTGGGGATTTCTTTTGGGCCCACCAGCTATAAGCTCTGGCGGAGAGTTCTGGTTATTGGTCCACCTCCAGGCTTTAGTGGCACTATGTGTCATCGGGTGTTTATCGCTTGTGTGATGTCCTGGTGGGGTAGAAAGTCAAGTCAAGTCCAGGCTTTAGTCTCACTGAAAGCTGCGCGCACATACGTATTTACAGATGTGCTTATTTTTGTGCAGACTGTTGGTTCAGGTTCTTTTATTTATTTCATCCTATCTCGGTGGACTATGAGATTTCATGGAGTGTTCCCGGGAGAGTCCAAAGGTATAGACAGTATAGGGGTATTATGGTGTGAAATAAACACCGGACTAATACTAACTCTACCTCTATAATATTGAACATTTCCGGCAACTTCCTTGAAATCTCGGTGTCGCCGAGATAGGGTGAAATACAATAAAAGAACCTTAGAACCTTGCATTTCAGGAAGATGCATTCTGACTTCAAATAATGCCCCTAATAAGTCTACTACTACGACATGCAAGCTGGGCAGGCAGTGGGTCCACTCTTGTACTCCCAACAGTGGAACATCGGAACCCACACGGGGAGCTTTCTGGATTAATTAAAACACACCCACTGAGAGGTCGCACTGACCACAGATCAAGGTCTGCGTCCGTCGTTTTACCTCTAACGGACTATACGTGACCGCCACGGTCAACTCCCCTTTTTTGATAATTAAGCGGTTATTACAGAGGGTCAGCCCACGGGCAGGGTTAAAAGTGTATTGATTAAACGTTGTAGATGACCGCTGGTCAGTTAGGCATTCAGTAAATGCGAAATCGTGCACCTTCAATAGCTAAAGGGGTCTTTTCTTTCCAGAGTAGCGGCGCTTCGTGCGTTATTTCCCCTTGTCAGCAGTCTCACCCATTGCATAATATGTTATGTCACATTTTATGTTTGACCAAAATATACGGAACAGATCTGGCCAGTCTGGTGGACGTCTTCTTCTTCTTCTTCTTCTTCTTCTTCTTCTTCTTCTTCTTCTTCTTCTTCTTCTTCTTCCTCTTCTTCTTCTTCTTCTTCTTCTCTTCTTCTTCTTCTTCTTCTTCATTCGTTCACTGTATTGTGCTTTAGTACTTAAATTAAATTTTTGAACTGGACCAAATGACTGATAGTTATCCTAGTTCCTTTTTCTTCTGAAAGCAAGTTCGTTTTGAAAAAAAATAAAAAAAATTTTTTCATGTGAGTTTGATTTTGTGTATGCATGCTTTTATAGATTCGTCCTGTTGTGTTCTAAATGTTACTGTTCATTATTGTGACAGAAATATGAAGCCAAGATTGGACGTGTAAGGCCAACACAGAAATCATTTTTATTAAAGCCTAGTTATTGATTGCCTTGTATAAAGTAGGGCAGAACCTTTGACCGAAGACACTGTATCGAGGTTTAAACCCGTGTCTTTGATTTAGACATCCATCCATGTTTACCGGCACATAATATTACATTCATAATTACGTTTGCTTTGTGTATTTATACTTTTTTGTAAATTATCATTGTAAAACAAGATTAATTGGAAATCTTCTTCTTCTTCGCCTTCACCAGCTGTACACTCTGGCGGAAAGTTCTGGTTGCTCGTCCACTAGTGAACTGCAGCCCTGCTCCAGAACCCGAGTGCTGCATGTGCATCAGTTTTACAGTTCTCATTCTCTTGAATATACTGTTGGTTCCTTGCCTCTCCGGTAGAAGCACTCTGACTTCAAAGGAAGCTCCCCAATTAGTCGACTCTTACGACATGCTTTTGGGGAGGCAGTGGGTCTATTCTTTTTGTTTCCCCACAATGGGAATTGTTGGAATTAAATAAGATACAGAGTGAAAACAAAAGGGCACTCACGACCCTCCAATTCGCAGGCATGCGTCTAACCACTACACCTCGAAGGCTCCCACTGGTCACTGGTGTGCAAAGAGACCTTCGCTTATACTATTCTGTAGCCAGTTGCAGCCCTCCAGATGACCAGAGTTTACACTCTAGACGCGGTCAGGTGTTGGTCAAGTGGTCAATGGGTCAAGCAGAGCTCTGGAGCCAGGCCAACTGGCGGACAATCGGTCGTTTGTGTGTGTGTGTGTGTGTGTGTGTGTGTGTGTGTGTGTGTGTGAGGCCAACCTGCATTCGATATCTGCTGTTATTTGGATATATTAACCTTTCTGTGTAAACCAGAAAATAGATCTACCTACACAACAGTTAACTTCATAATCGTTTTATAGTGGCCCAAACAATATAACTTTGCTATATACCTGTACATATGGTAGTCTGGTAGTCTGGTAGTCTTAGTTTCAGATTCATAGCAAACGGGTCACCCCATCTTTGCTCTGCTCCTGTGCCAACGAAAAACACACATAATATTCATCCCAGTTCCTTGTGGAAAGATTGACAGACTGCTGTCTCAGCATATCTAGCATACACATGCATTAAAGCATACGGTAGCCATCTGAAGTGCTAACACAAACAGTCCGACATTAGAAATGCAGTTCATCATTGACAGATCAGCAGTTGCCCACGCGATTCCTATACATATCAATCGCCATGGTGGATTGAAAAAAAAAAAAAAAGGCATGGTACTGGAAAGGGAGTCGTCATGGCGTAGCGGCTAGACGCTCGCCTGCGGGTCGGAAGGTCGTGGGTTCGCTCCCGGACTATTAAAAAAATGACCTTGGCTCCCAGGCCGACCCAGCCTCTAGTGGGTGCCTGTTGCAGTCCTTGGAAGTAAAGACGGCCGGTGGGATGCTGACCACATCACTTATATTGTACCGTTGATCTATAAAATATAGGTCTGGCCCTATATACCCAATACGTCTGAAAGGAGTGGAAATGGGTCATTTACTTTACTTTTATAGTTCTAGGAAGGAGGAGAAGGGGCCGACCAACACGAAGATGCGCAAAGGATGTAAGTCTTCTTCTTCTTTTTCGCGTTCACTGCCTGTAAACTCCGGCGGGAAGTTCTGGCTGTTGTCTACCTCTTGACTTAAGTCTTGTTTTCCAGAACCTGAGTGTTGAGTGCATACCCGTTTAACAGATCTGACTTAATTGTATGCAGTTTTTTCGTTTCTCACCTCTGAGGCAGATGCACTCCGACTTCGAAGGAAGTCTCCAATTAATCGGCTCTTACGACACGCTTGTTAGGAAGGCAGTGGGTTTTTTTTCTTGTGTTCGCGACAATGGGATCCTGGAACCCACACGGAGATGATAAAAAGTCTCTTTGCTGACGGAAGATTGAGTTTCTTGTAGGCAGAGCGTGCTGACAGCGACGTTCTGCAAAGGATCTGCTACATGATATGCCTATACGGTTGAGCTGGGTTTCCGGTATTTGTGCCTGTCTGATTCTCAACCGTGAGATGATAATCCCTCAGACTACAATCCTGGGGGAGTACATCGTGACGCTTGAACCAAGTTTTTCGCCAGGGACACAGATGAGTATCATTTATTTTGTACATTAGTTCTATGTAGTCACTTCATAGTTAGAGCATATTTGTGTATGTGTACTGTGTTGTTCGTTGTGTGCTGATGAAGGCTAATCGCCGCAACGTCCTTTGTTTGTTTATTGTGATCGATTTAGTAAAACTAACATAAACTGTTTTTTCATTCTTGCCAACTTTTTCTCTTGCCTAAAATTTTCTATCCCCTTTAAAAACAGAAGGAAAGCTAGAGGGGAGAAGAGGCAAAAGGTAAACCGAGAGAATAGATGCTGGACAGTTTGACATCATGACATGGAGGATCATCTGTGACTGTTCTGACTGAAAGTACACGAGACAGAAGGTTGTGTGAGATAGTGTGAGGGATACTTCTTGAACCGAGAGTCAGGAGACGTTTGTTGTTTCTAAACCTCCTCACGTAAATTGTTATATATTGGAAACTATCACTTTCTACCCTGAGTATCTTTATCCATATATCCATCTATCCTCCTCAACCATCCACCTATCTCACTCACCCACCCACCCACCCACTATCTATCTATCTATCTATCTATCTATCTATCTATCTATCTATCTATCTATCTATCTATCTATCTATCTATCTATCTATCTATCTATCTATCTATCTATCTATCTATCTATCTATCTATCTATCTATCTATCTATCTATCTATCTATCTATCTATCTATCTATCTATCTATCTATCTATCTATCTATCTATCTATCTATCTATCTATCTATCTATCTATCTATCTATCTATCTATCTATCTATCTATCTATCTATCTATCTATCTATCTATCTATCTATCTATCTATCTATCTATCTATCTATCTATCTATCTATCTATCTATCTATCTATCTATCTATCTATCTATCTATCTATCTATCTATCTATCTATCTATCTATCTATCCGTCTGTCCGTCTGTCCGTCTGTCTGTCTATCTATCTGCCTGCTTGCCTGTCTACCTCTCTGTCTGACTGTCTGTTTGCCTGTCTGTCTGCCTGCCTGTGTACCTTCTTTTCTTCCTTCAATGAATCTTGGAGCTTCCAAGGGTCATGACATTTCTCTGGAACCTATCGGTTATTAAGAGCTTTGGGGTGCACTGACCAGTCGTCTAATTGAGAACGCAGACCAAAGTAGTCGAGCATCTAGTGCCCGGGCTGTGACCTTGGGGGCCAGGGATGGAAGAGAGAATGGCCGCTACCTATGTCTCAGGTACTTTCATGAAAGGTTACCGACAGGTCAGGGACACAAAAAGGCCACGTATTGATAGGCCTGTGATGTCATGGGAGTCTGGGACCACGCATCTGCTCGATGAGTACGAAAGACATGGGGTGGAGGGAAGGAGGGAAGCTGGGGGTGGAGACATTAAACGCACTGCCATCCCTGTGGACTACTAATTACTTCGTTTTGTGATGCCCCGATTAAAAAAAAAACATTTGCACTCCTTTAAGCGAATAGAGCATATAGGGCTAGACCTATATTTTTTATAGACCAATCGGCACAAGATGAGTGGTGTGGTCAGCACCATGCCGGCTGCTTTTACTTTCCGGGACTGTATTTGGTACCCACTCAAAGCTGGGTCGACCTGGGAGTCAAGGTCATTTTTGAAAACAGTCCGGCGGCTCCGCCAGGGAGCGAACCCACGACCTTCCGATCCGCACACGAGAGTCTAGCCGCTACGCCACGGCGACTCCCGATGCCCCATTATAACTATATAATATAATAAAGTTGCAGACAGTGTATTGATGGACACTCATAGAAAGAAGTTGAACCGGGTGTCCGGGATTTATATCTGTCACTCAACCTCGAGATGTTAATTGCCAATGATGGGGTTTTCCCCCCAGATCTGGGTTTTTTTTTTGACGTCCTTTGACAAATCTGGGTTTTTTGTTAAAATATATCCTTATATGAAAGTGGTAAATGTTTCGTTTCGTAACTATAAATTTTGTACATTTTAACAATCTGGGTTTTTTGTTCTTTGTCTTTATATTGCTTGGGTTTTTGTTTAGCGAAGCTGAGTTTTTAAACAAATCCAATTGGCTGCCATGGTTAATCCTACAGAAAGCAAATCTGGGAGGGAACAAGTAACAAGAGAAAGAAAAAGATGGCAGAGAGTGGGGTGGGAGAAACCTTACATGGTTATGGCACTTAGGGGCTTTCAGGCGTTCTGTGCCTTGTTTCTTCTTCTTCTTCTTCTTCTTCTTCTTCTTCTTCTTCTTCTTCTTCTTCTTCTTCTCTTCTTCTTCTTCTTCTTCTTTTCTTTTTCTTTTTCTTCCTCCTCTTCTTCTTCTTCTTCTTCTTCTTCTTCTTCTTCTTCTTCTTCTTCTTCTTCTTCTTCTTCTTCTTCTTCTTTTTACTTTTTAATTGGTTGTATTTCAAAATGTCATGTTTGTTTTTGTTCTAGAGAGACTACTTTTCCTATTGTTCCCTGTTTGCCATGTCTGTTTGCCTTTTATTGTCATGAATACAGACTTGAGTTCACGTTGTCTGACGTGATTTCACTGTACCTATAGATTCCTTTTAACAAATCTTTTCCTTATAAGGGTGGCAAAAACGTCTCGATTTATTTCTTTTTCACCGTTTGGGCGGGAAAATATCCAAACTTTTGCCAACTCATCACTTGCGGTAACCAAAGAGTTTTGCCAAAGGCAGGTCCCGTTTCCTGTCCGCCGGCAGTGGCTACAGGTTCTGGCTCGCGGTGGTCCCGTGGGGTCACAGGAAGGTCATCGATGAGCAACACACATCGCGAGGTCGAGGGGTGAATGAACTGAGCGGTAGGTTGAAATCGTTTTGTATGGAATCCTGTGTTTTCAACTGTCATATATTTTGAATATTTATATTTCTTACTTTCAGAAGGGTTTCGATTTAAAAAAAAAATCTTAAGTTAGTCCAGGCTATTTATATGCTGTGTCCACGTGTGATTCCGGTACTGGTATTTCGTGAGAAGATGAATGGGAACAGGATAGTGGCGGGGCGTGGAGGGGGGGGGGGGGGGGGGGGGTTGAAGAACAGACCTACTCTACTTTGAAAAGCATATTGTGAAACGCTACTATTTAGAAGAAGGCTGACATTTGATGTGATGAGCCGATGTTCACAGATATGGCATAACAGAAGGACGGGCTAACGGTTCTTTCAACAGGACAAAGTTACAGCAGCAGCAGCAGCAACGGCAGTGGTATTATTCGTAGTAGTAGTATTCTTAGTAGTAGTATTCGTAGTAGTAGTAGTAGTAGTAGTAGTAGTAGTAGTAGTAGTAGTAGTAGTAGTAGTAGTAGTAGTAGTAGTAGTAGTAGTAGAAGAAGAAGAAGAAGACTAATAAGGAGATTTCTTCGAAGTCGGAGTGCATCCATCTGCCTGAGAGGCAAGGAACCAACAGTCTACACACAAATGAATCAAATCAGTAAAACGGATGCAAACGCAACACTCAGGTTCTGGAACGGTACTGCAGACCACAAGTGGACGAACAACTAGAACTTTCCACCAGAGTTTGCAGCTGGTGAATGCAAAGAAAGAGAAGATTTGTTTTAAACTTAAATAACATTAGAGCTGAAAATCTGTAACTAGGTTTTAAAACTTTACAATTTAGAGTTCCGTATTTTGTTCAAGCTGTTGAAAGGTGCTGATGCCTTCCCAATTCTTCTTCTTCTTCTTCTCTTCCACCTTGCACCTCAGCGAAGTGTCGGGGAGGGGGGAGGGAGATAGTATGTTCGTTGAAAAGCTCAGTCAAGAGCACTATGAAGACGGATGTTCATTTCTGTAAGGCTGTTCTCAATGCCATCACTCTATATTTTCCGAGGTCTTCCACTCGCTCTGCACCCATTGAAACGTTTCAGTTGCCAATGCACGTCATAATTTCCCCCTTTTAAAAAATTTCCTTTACTAACAAAATTTCTACTCAAATAAGTAAATTGCTTATTTATTTTAAATACTCCTGTCTCTAGACAACAAATCTGCTTGATATGTTATTGGTGTCTTCAATATATTTGTCTTTTCATAACTTATTTGTGATCCAACCTTTGATACTATATTTGCTAAATCATCTGTTTTCCTTCGCATGCCATTGCTGTTTTTATCTAACAGAACAATATCATCAGCAAAATGAAGATCTTTCAACTGTGTGTTCCCCACCCGGTTCTCACATAAATATACCCTCACAAAATCACTCTCCCATATAAAAACTCCCACAGACTTTAGCTTTCTCATACAGACTCGTTCTTTCTCATGGACAATCTCTTACTTCCTAAAATATTAATTTGACACAAACAGATCACCATACTTTCCAGCAAAGCTATTGCTACAGCTGCCGTAACTTTACTTCCTCTAGAATGCTATCTCCACATTTTCCACATAATATTATTCATTGCGTGTCCGCCATCTTGTTATTCTGGACCCCTGCGTGATCCGTTTTCACAAACATGAACTACTACTATCTTAGAACAGTCGACACTTGATAGTGATGTGATCTTCTTCTTTCTTCTTCTTCTTCTTCTTCTTCTTCTTCTTCTTCTTCTTCTTCTTCTTCTTCTTCTTCTTCTTCTTCTTCTTCTTCTTCTTCTTCTTCTTCTTCTTCTTCTTCTTCTTAACTAGATGTAAATTTCGAGTTAAATTATCTGGTTGTTCGTCCACTTCTTGACTTTATTTATGTTCCAGAACGGGAGTTTTGTGTGCTAATTCGTTATACAGAGCATATCTGTTTGTATGCAGAAAATAGAGTGAAAAGAAACAAAATAGCTGACAGACTGGCCGTGTCTGCAGTGGCTTGCAGAAGAAGTGTGGACAGGGCAGACTTACTAAAGACACTGTGGTCCAGAAACGTCGAGAAAAAGGAGTCAGAAAAGATTAACCGGCTGATAGAAAAGAGTATTCAGTTAAACGAGGACAATCCTCCGAAGTCGGAGTACATCTGCCGGAGAGGCGGGAAACGAGAACTGCAAACAAATAAGCCAGTAAAACGGATCTACACGCAAAACTCAGGTCAAGGTAAAAGCCAAAAGTCCATTTTGGAGGAACAACCGCGACTTACCGCCGGAATTCACAGCCGGTGAACAAGAAGAAGAAGAAACGAGGACAAGTATGGAGAAACCGGTTACGGGGCAATGTCAGCCAACTCTGACTGGGTACGGTCGGCATGGAGACGCTGATATAGCTGCTGCATGGGAGGACGGATCACAACGGGTCGGACTAATGTGCTAGGATGTCGATACGGTCAACACGTAACTAGACCATTGACCCTTTGCCACTCAGACAGGGCTGCCAATGATGGGTTTTACCCCTAGATCTGGTTTTTTTTTTTTTTTTGGTAACGCTTTGGGTTCAAATTTTCAAATCCGGTTTAAAAAAAAAATATCCTTATATAAAAGTTGGTAAATGTTTCGTTTCGTAACTATAAAATTTGTACTTTTCAACAGTCTGGTTTGTTTGTTAGTTGTCCTTTGCTTCTTTATTGATTGGGTTTTTGTTCAGCTTAGCTGGGTTTCAAAAAATATCCTATTGGCAGTCCTACTCTAAGACAGATATACTATTTCTTCGCGTGCAACGGCTGTTTTGATTGTTCGTCCCCTTCTGGTCTTGTTCCAGAACCTGAGTGTTGCCTGCACATCCCGTTTACAGATCTCCCTTATTTGTATGCAAACTCTTGATTAGGACTTCGAAGGAAGTCTCTCTCTCTCCCCATTCCCCCCCCCCCCCCTCAAGTTAGTCGACCCTTACGACAAACTTGTTGGGGGAAGCAGTGGGTCTATTCTTGTTTTCCTCCACAATGGGGCTCCAGAACCCACACGGGAAATCTACACCGACTTCGAAGGAAACACCCTTAATTAGCTTTCAAGACATGGTTGTTGCAGAGGAGGAAGGGGGGGGGGGGGGGGTGGTGGGGAGGGGAGATGTTCGTTTAAAAAAGTTAGTTGCGTATCCTTTACAGGACGTTGCAGAACCAACTCCAGCAACCCCTGGCTGTTGTGCGGTTTCTCTAGGCAAATTTACGTCCAGTAGTTTTCCATTGCCAACTGGACGGTCGGTCCCCTGATACCACTGTCGAAACCAACGCAAGGCGCATGGCCTTCAGCTGGGATCGAACCCGGCACCCCAGCATTACGAAGCGTTCGCATCGACTTAGCCACAGAGCCGACATTGATGTTCGTCTATTCCTCGAAAATTGCCACCAATCGGCACTTGCTGGCTGATACGACCAGTATTATGCCTTTACTTTCTGAGAAGATCGGCATCATTTCTAGTTCAGCTACATATCTGGTTAAATGGTACTTGTTTGAAGCAAGTTAAAGAATTTAAATATCTAGGAAGTATATTCTCGGAGGACGTGAGAATAGATGGAAAAATAAAAATAAAAACAAGATGCCCACGAGCCAGATTTATGTATATATACCAACTGACACCGTTATTAAGAAATCTGAACAAACGTATGAGCGTCAAGAAATAGATAATAAACAGCATATTCATACCAACACTGTGCTACCAGTGTCAGGATTGGACAGTATCAAAGGCTAGCCAACGTAAAATTAAAACTTGTGAAATGAGATGCCTAAAAAAAAAAAAAAGCCGCCAGTAAATGTAAATGAAATTGAAAATGATATTATCAAACAAATGGTATGAACGACACCATGTAGCAAATTCAGCGTGAAACAGAAGATCAAATAGTTTGGCCATCTAGTGAGAATGCAGCTGTAACAGCTACCAACGCTGACGCTACACATGAAAAGTTCTGACGTAAAAGCAAGAAGCCGCCCCAGCAGAAAATGGATTGATGACATTAAAAACCTTACACATCGATATATCGATATGGAAAGTCAGTAATCATTGCTGCCCATTAAGCAATGGATCGCAAAAACCTTCCTCCCCGCAACGCGTAACGGCAGAAATGGAAATTGATGATGATGACTTTCTTAGAGATATAATTGGTCTCTCCTTTAAATAACGGTCGCTAGCTGGAAGGCGACGGTCGCTTAGTCGAAGTTCACTTCCTTGGCTGCAGTGCAAATACGGAGTGGTAAAGAGGGAACGAAACAAAGGACATACTTACCTGTGATGCTACGGTTGCTTAGGGTTAGGCTAGGCTTAGGGTTTGGGTTAGGGTTTGGGTTAGGGTTTGGGTTAGGATAACACATGTAGCGTCGAGTACTTACCCATAATAACGGCCGCTATATGTGAAAATTTTGACGCAGGAGTTCCAAATAATGGCCGACAATATGCTGCTTGTGGGAGTGGCGCCACTGGAATTCTCCTAAATATGGCGGCAATAGCGCGCGGCTAGTGTCCAATTGATGGCGAATTGTCCGTTTGAGTAGCATCCACAGTCCTTTAATTGTTTGGGTGTGTGTATGTCACTGTGCGCGACGTCATTGGTTTTGATTTGTGACTTGTCCACTGCGTATTTGCACTGCAGCCAAGGGAGTGAACTCCGACTAAGCGACCGTCGCCTTCCAGCTAGGGACCGTTATTTAAAGGAGAGCCTCGATTAGGGCATAGGCTAACTAGGCTACTAAGTAGGGCATCACAATATGCAGAGACTCAACAAATTCCTATTTTTGGTTCTGTAAGGCAATATTTTCAACGGTTTCGGGAACCGTTTTGTGGATCAAAAAGAATAGACTAATGTCCCGTAGAAAGGAGAAGACAAAGAAGTTCTCAGTAAGATGAAAGCAGTCGGTATATCAGCTGGCATTTGCAGACGATAGCTAAATCAGAGGCACACCTGCAGTCCAACTTACGTGCCTGGAAGGAAGAGCTTGAGAAGAGAGTGATGAAAATCAGCATCTCCAAAAGTAAAACCATGGTAATCTCAAGAGAGGAGAAGAAACACAAGATCATGATAGGACAGTATGCATTGGAGCAGGTCACCCAGTTCAAATACCTTGGAGTTGTAATAGACCGAAACGGAAGCATTAAGACTGAGCTGGCTACACAAAAAGCAGCTGCCAGGAGACTCATCCAGGCCATAACCCGAGGGTTTCTTAGCAAAAAAGAATTTGGCAAGAGGACGAAAATGGCTGTTTACCGTTCTACTTATGTACCAGTACTGATCTACGGGTGTGAGTCATGGGCAATGACAACAGCTCACAGAAGCCAGCTGCAGGCCTCGGAAATGAGATACCTGAGAAAGGTGGTCCAAGTGACAAGAAGGGACAAAGTCCGCAATCAGACAATACGTCAAGATCTTGGTACCCAGCCCTTACTAACCCGAGTAGATCAGTCACAGTTACGATGGTTTGGACATGTATGCAGAATGGGAGCAAATCGGCCACCACGGCAGGCATGGGAGGCTAAGAACCACGGAACCAAACCTCAAGGACGACCCAGGATCCGCTGGGAAGACAACACACGACAGTACCTACCTGCAGAGGACTGGGATGAAACAAAGCCAGAAAGAAAACGGCCGACAGAGAAGTCTGGAGATCTCTCTGGCAAACCTCTACACCCCAAGGTAGAAGAGGAGCGACTAAGTAAGTATTATAAAATCCTTTTCTTCTCCTTATAGTCCATGCCAGACCCCCTGTGTGGGTTCCGGGGCCCCATTGTGGGGAAAACAAGAATAGACCCACTGTCTGCCCAAAAGCATGTCGTAAGAGTCGACTAATTGGGGAGCTTCCTTGGAAGTCGGAGTGCATCTGCCGGAGAGGCAAGGAACCAACAGTCTGTATTCAAAAGAATGAGATCTGTAAAACTGATGCACACGCAACACTCAGGTTCTGGAGCAGGACTGCAGTTCAGTAGTGGACGATGTGGCGCGGTGATTTATGTCACAGGCGTGAGGGGAAGTTAAGTCCAACATGATGTGTATAAGGAGATACTCCGTACGTCACTCGGGCGCCAGTCCTTTACTATCCTGGTTGTACGGAACCTCACGCAAGACCCCTACAGCACGTCCTCGTCGTGCGCCACGGATAATGTCTCAAATGAGCATTAACAGAGCTGTCAGGGGATCTCGGAGTTTGGCGGCCCCCAGAGGTGATGTGTCCTTGTGGCTCTCATCAGCCCGCCCCCAAACGCTTGGGTGAAAATGTTATCAAAACTCATTAGGAACATGAGTAGGTTCGACAAAAGTACAGCTAAAATCACAACCCTTGGTTAAAAGACTGCTGAGTAAAGAGAACATTGCTCAATGCTCATCCTCGGTTAATTCTCAGTGTCGTCGTCACCGCGCTGAGGTGCACCACAACAGCAACCATCCATAGGCTGGCCAGTCACGTACATCCTCGGTTAACCCTCAGTGTCGTCGTCACCGCGCTGTGGTACACCACAACAGCAACCATCCATCGGATGGCTAAGCCTAAATGTCCGACAAAACTAGATCATACGGATCAAAATCTGACCATCAAAATTTGCACTGAAATGCAAAAGGCCGAATGTCCACACCCAAAGACCCCACTCGCCCGAGTGTTGGGACAAAACTGATAACGATATGCCTGATTCAGGATGTGAAATGCTGCCGGGCTAATGCACCTATCTGTGTGGTCACAAAAGTCCAAAACCAACGGGCTGCTCCCCGCTGACTTCCAGAGGGCGCAGCCCCTGTCGAGCGGGAGGCCTGATACGGTTGTGAGGTTAAGCAGGCATGTGCAGGACGTGACGATTCCTTGGGTGAGCCCAGAACCAGAGCGCCATGTGCCGGCTCTGCATGCATGGAAGCCTCCTTGGATGGCGGGGAATGCCCATGATCTGCCCCTGCCTTCCCTTGAGGGCCAACTGTTCCACAGGGGGTTGCCCCAAAGGGGTACTCCGGGGGCAATACCTGCGGCGAAGGAGACAAGGCGGACACCACACAAATAAGGCAGTCTCGACCCACACAAAACAATGGCCACAGTCACCCTAGAAATAGGCCTGACGTCTTCCTTCGAAGTCGGCGTACAGCTGCCCAAGAGGCAGGGAAATAAAAAACGGTTGTACACGCAAAAATCAGGTCCAGGTGAAGGCCAAAAGTCCAAGCGGACGATTAACCGGGTCCTTCCACTGGAATTCACAGCCGGTGTTCGATGAAAAAAAAAAAAAGTAGTGGACGATCAACCAGAACTTTCCGCCAGAGTGTACAGCTGGTGAACGCGAAGAAGAAGAGAAGAAGTCTATGCCAGTTGGCGTTGGTAAATAAAGTAAAGGACCCTTTTCCACGCCTCCAGGTGTACTGGACTTATAGACTAGACCTATATTTTATAGACCAATCGGCATTTGGTGGGTAATGTGGTCAGCAGCAAGCCGGCCCCATTTACTTCCCATAACAGCAGCTGGTACCCACCCAATGCTGGGTCAATCTAGGTCATTTTGGGGAAAAAAAAGTTCTGCTCCGTCAGGACCCAAACCCACGACCTTCCAATCCGTAGGCGAGCGTCTAGCCACTACACCACGGCGACTCCAGTGACATTGGTAGTTATGGATAATCCACAGCCTTTTGCTGGCGGAGCCAAGGTAGATACAGGACAAGAAATGGACCGGGCTCTCGGAGCTTTACTAGCGACCTAAAGTATCACCAACTTCATATACGCCTGTAGTTTATTATTTTTTCAAAGTCGTGTACATAATATTATAATCTAGTCATTTCATAGTTTGTGTATATTTGTGTGTGTCTTGTCTTTGTTTGCTGATGAAGGATAATCGCCGAAACGTCCTCTGTTTGTTCATTGCAATTGATTTCGTAAAGCTGCCCCCCACCCCCAAAAGTTTTTTTCTTACCCTTGTTCTCCTCTTCCATATAATTTCCTATCCTTTTTTTTAAATCCATGCGCTGAGGGAGGCAGGACGAGTAAATGTTTCAGAAAACGACGCTGAATCGACAACATTCAAAAGACTATAAGAACTTGAAGTCAAAAAGAGGTATAGCCAGACACGAAAACATTACAGGTAGCCAAAGAAGAATAAACAGTCAACACAGACAGAACTGGTGCTTTTAGTCGCCACACGCTGAGGGATACACTCACGATGGGATTCCAGCGCTTGTGGACTTGTTAGTCGCCACACGCTGAGGGATACACTCACGATGGGATTCCAGCGCTTGTGGACTTGTCCCATGTGCATTGAGGAAAATCTGTTGATTAACTAACTAACTAGCTAACTAATAACTAACTAACTAACTAGCTAGCTAACTAATTACTAACTAGCTAGCTAACTAATAACTAACTAACTAGCTAGCTAACTAATAACTAACTAACTAGCTAGCTAACTAATTACTAACTAGCTAGCTAACTAATAACTAACTAGCTAGATAACTAACTAATAAGCTAACTAATAACTAACTAACTAACTAGCTAGCTAACTAATAACTAACTAGCTAGCTAACTAACTAACTAGCTAGCTAACTAACTAGCTAACTAACTAGCTAACTAACTAGCTAACTAACTAACTAGCTAACTAATAACTAACTAGCTAGCTAACTAATAACTAACTAGCTAACTAATAACTAACTAGCTAACTAACTAACTAGCTAACTAATAAATAACTAGCTAACTAATAACTAACTAGCTAACTAAGTAACTAACTAGCTAGCTAACTAATAACTAACTAGCTAGCTAACTAACTAACTAGCTAGCTAACTAACTAGCTAACTAACTAACTAACTAGCTAACTAACTAGCTAACTAACTAGCTATCTAACTAGATAGCTAACTAACTAACTAACTAACTAACTAACTAACTAACTAACTAACTAACTAACTAACTAACTAACTAACTAACTAACTAACTAACTAACTAACTAACTAACTAACTAACTAACTAACTAACTAACTAGCTAGCTAACTAATAACTAACTAGCTAACTAATAACTAACTAGCTAGCTAACTAATAACTAACTAGCTAGCTAACTAATAACTAACTAGCTAGCTAACTAATAACTAACTAGCTAACTAACTAACTAACTAACTAACTAACTAACTAACTAACTAGCTAGCTAACTAATAACTAACTAACTAACTAACTAACTAGCTAGCTAACTAACTAACTAGCTAACTAACTAACTAGCTAGCTAACTAACTAACTAACTAACTAACTAACTAACTAACTAACTAACTAACTAACTAACTAACTAACTAACTAACTAACTAACTAACTAACTAGCTAACTAACTAACTAGCTAACTAATAACTAACTAACTAACTAACTAGCTAACTAACTAACTAGCTAACTAATAACTAACTAGCTAACTAACTAACTAGCTAGCTAACTAATAACTAACTAGCTAGCTAACTAACTAGCTAACTAACTAGCTAACTAATAACTAACTAGCTAACTAACTAACTAACTAACTAACTAACTAACTAACTAACTAACTAACTAACTAACTAACTAACTAACTAACTAACTAACTAACTAACTAACTAGCTAGCTAACTAACTAACTAACTAGCTAACTAACTAACTAGCTAGCTAACTAATAACTAACTAGCTAACTAATAACTAACTAGCTAACTAACTAACTAACTAACTAACTAACTAACTAACTAACTAGCTAACTAATAACTAACTAACTAACTAACTAACTAACTAACTAACTAACTAACTAACTAACTAACTAACTAACTAACTAACTAACTAACTAACTAACTAACTAACTAACTAACTAACTAACTAACTAACTAACTAACTAACTAACTAACTAACTAACTAACTAAACTAACTAACTAACTAACTAACTAACTAACTAACTAACTAACTAACTAACTAACTAACTAACTAACTAACTAGCTAACTAACTAACTAACTAACTAATAACTTACTAACTAACTAACTAGCTAACTAATAACTAACTAACCAACTAACTAATAACTAACTAACTAACTAACTAACTAACTAACTAACTAACTAATAACTAACTAACTAAACTAACTAACTAACTAACTAACTAATAACTAACTAACTAGCTAACTAATAACTAACTAACTTGCTAACTAATAACTAACTAACTAGCTTACTAATAACTAACTAACTTGCTAACTAATAACTAAATAACTAGCTTACTAATAACTAACTAACTTGCTAACTAATAAATAAATAACAAGCTAACTAATAACTAACTAACCAACTAACTAATAACTTACTAACTAACTAACTAACTAATAACTAACTAACTAACTAACTAACTAACTAACTAGCTAACTAATAACTAACTAACCGACCAACTAATAACTAACTAACTAGCTAACTAATAACTAACTAACTTGCTAACTAATAACTAACTAACTAGCTAACTAACTTACTAGCTAGCTAACTAGCTAACTAGCGAACTAATAACTAACTAGCTAGCAAATTACTAACTAACTAGCTAACTAATAACTAACTAGCTAGCAAATTACTAACTAACTAGCTAACTAACTAACTAGCTAACTAACTTACTAGCTAGCCAACTAACTAACTAGCTAACTAACTAGCTAACTAATAACTAACTAGCTAGCTAACTAGCGAACTATCTAACTAGCTAACTAATAACTAACTAACCAACTAACTAATAACTAACTAGCTAACTAATAACTAACTAACCAACTAACTAATAACTAACTAACTTGCTAACTAATAACTAACTAACTAACTAACTAACTAACTAACTAACTAACTAGCTAACTAACTAACTAAACTAGCTAACTAATAACTAACTAGCTTGCTAACTAATAACTAACTAACTAGCTAACTAATAACAAACTAATAACAAACTAACCAACTAACTAATAACTAACTAACTAATAACTAACTAACTAACTAACTAATAACTAACTAACTAACTAACTAACTAACTAAACTAGCTAACTAATAACTAACTAACTAGCTAACTAATAACTAACTAGCTAACTAATAACTAACTAACCAACTAACTAATAACTTACTAACTAACTAACTAATAACTAACTAACTAACTAATAACTAACTAACTAGCTAACTAATAACTAACTAACTAATAACTAACTAACTAAACTAACTAACTAACTAACTAACTAGCTAACTAACTAACTAGCTAACTAACTAACTAAACTATCTAACTAGCTAACTAAACTAACTAACTAAACTAACAACTAACTAACTAACTAACTACTAACTAACTAACTAACTAACTAACTAACTAACTAACTAACTAACTAGCTAACTAACTAACTAACTAACTAGCTAACTAGCTAACTATCTAACTAGCTAACTAATAACTAACTAGCTAGCTAACTAGCAAACTATCTAACTAGCTAACTAATAACTAACTAACCAACTAACTAATAACTAACTAGCTAACTAATAACTAACTAACCAGCTAACTAATAACTAACTAGCTAACTAATAACTAACTACTAACCACTAACTAACTAACTAACTAACTAACTAACTAACTAACTAACTAACTAACTAACTAGCTAACTAACTAACTAACTAACTAACTAGCTAACTAATCTAACTAACTAGCTAACTAACTAACTAATAACTAAAACTATCTAGCTAGCTAACTAAACTAACTAACTAACTAACTAATAACTAACTAACTAGCTAACTAACTAACTAACTAACTAACTAACTAACTAACTAACTAACTAACTAACTAACTAACTAACTAACTAACTAGCTAACTAACTAACTAACTAACTAACTAACTAACTAACTAACTAACTAGCTAACTAACCTTGCCAACTAACTAGCTAGCTAACTAACTAACTAACTAGCTAACTAACTAACTAACTAGCTAACTAACTAACTAACTAACTAACTAACTAACTAACTAACTAACTAGCTAGCTAATAACTAACTAACTAACTAACAAACTAACTAACTAACTAGCTAACTAATAACTAACTAACTAGCTAGCTAACTAACTATCTAACTAGCTAACTAATAACTAACTAGCTAGCTAACTAGCGAACTATCTAACTAGCTAACTAATAACTAACTAGCTAGCTAACTATCGAACTATCTAACTAGCTAACAACAAACCAACTGACTGACTGACTGACTAACTAACAAACTGACTAAACTTTGAAACAATTCTGACCCAGGTTATCTTTCATGCCATTATGACAAAATAGAACAATAATATAACAGTCTATAACAATAATACATGCTTTCGTGGATTGAACCAAGATTATTGTGGGTTATGTGACAAATCGATGAGATTGGGGGAGGGGGGGGGGGGGTGTATCCCTTCCCCCCGTAAAAAGCATGTCATGAAAGGTGGGTATTTGAAGAAATCAGATGTGTTGGCCAAAAGCGCAGATATCGCAACCCTAACTTTGAACTACAACACAACGTGCCTTCAGCACCTGTAAGGACGAATGCAGGAATAAAGACCCTCTAAAAGGAAGGCGTGGAGTGCTAATTACCCTGCCACGTGTCCCCGCCCCTATTTTTCCCTTTTTTATTCTTTCTTCTATAAATGAGGATTTCATCCTATTCAGTGTGATAAATAGTCATTACATGCCATCCGTGTTATTTCACCGTCCATCCCTTCTCTCTTTGTCGTCCTCTATTCTCCTTGTTCGTGTTCTGGAAGATACAAGAGGGGTGGTGACCCAAACAGTTAACAACAGTCTGGGTAAGGGTAGCAGGGCTCCATCAATCCTTTGTTAATCCTATAGCGGAGCAACAAAGGATTCGCATGCATGGGCGTGGGTGTGATTGTATGTGTATGGCGTGTGTATGAGTGTTTTGTGTGTGTGTGTGTGTGTGTGAGTGTATGTGTGTGTGTGTGTGTGTGTGTGTGTGTGTGTGTGTGTGCGTGTCGTTTTTTGTTTGACTAGTGATAATATGACAGAAGGTGACGTGAACTGGGGGTGCTCCCGGGTCAAGGTAAAACAGTGATCTCACTGGAGTTGAGATAGGGGAAAAGTGTTGAGCTTGCAAATACAGGTGGAACTTCTAGAGGACTTCTACTTCTGCGCTCGACATCATTCATGCTAAACACTGAGTCCCATCTGGGTCACAAATAGGATTGTGCGTTTAAGGTCGCCACCGGTGCCCAATAGCTTCTCTTGCAATGTGGCTCTCTTGGGCCAGATCCACAGTCTTTGCTCAGGGGTCTGTCTTTCTGATCCACAATTACAGGCGGCCCCCATCCCCTTTACCCCTAGAACATTTTAAAACGTCTTACATATTGCAAATCAGTATATCAGTCCCCCCCCCCCCCCCCCCCCCTTTTCCCCCCCCCCCCCCCCCCCCCCCCCCCCCCCCCCCCCCCCGAACTTGGAGCACAACTAAAAAAAGATGAAGCCTTATACAAATTTTCAAATACAGAGTCTTACGACGAATCTTTGGACCCATCAAATATGCAAACAGCGGGGAATGGAAAGTGAGAAGCAACAACGAAATTCTTAATCTGTTTAAATTGCCACTGATCATTGGCCTCATGAGAGCTAAAAGACTGAAATGGTTGGGACTTGTTGAAAGAATGACAGAAGTAAAAACTGTATACACAAGGCAGATGAATGGTCGTAGACCACCAGACAGACAAAGAAGAATATGGAGAGATAATGTCCAGACAGACCTGCAAATACTTGGTGACATCAAGTTGCAAATTTGTTTTTAAGTTGGGCAAGATTTCTGGAACGGATTATAATCTCTATCTTCCTGCGTTCACTCATTCAGTCACTGAGAAATCATGCTCGAGTTAATGTCTGTGTCTGCTGCCAGGTTATTGCTTTGGTTACTGCCATGACCTTCATCGTCAACTACTTATAGACTTGCAAGGTAGCTAGGTAATTTTAACTCACTAGGATATCACACAAGCGATTAACACCCGGTGACACAAAGTGCCTCCATGCGGATGAGTTCACCCGTGGAGAGGTCCCAGAAACCCCTTTCAGCGGTTAGGGCCATATCTATGGCTAAGCCATATCTATGCCCCGGCTATATTCAGGGCCCCCGACAGAAGCCAGGGTGGGGCTTCAAATAAAAAAAAATTGCATCCAACGAGGGGACGACTTTGATATATATATGTACAGTATTTTTAATGCACCATGACCTTTTTTCAGTCTTCTTCCTTCAACTTGAGCCGTAAAAACAAACAGGCGTTACTTTAACTCATTATATCCTAAAAAAGTTGTTACTTAAACTAGGACAGTCCAGATTTTAATGGATTTGAATCCGAAAACAAGAAAATAAAATAAGTTATCGTCATCATCAGAGCCACTTCATCATTATCCTGTTGCGTCATTATATGTCTACAAGCTCCGGCTTGAGTTTTGAGTGTACATCCGTTTTACTGGCTTATTTGTGTGCAGTTGTTTGTTCCTTCCCGCTTGGGCAGACGCACTATAAGGAAGTCCTCAGTTAATCGCCTCCTACGACATACTTGATGAGGAGACAGTTGGTATATTCTTGTTTTCCCCCACAAAAGGGCCCTGGAACCCACACAGGAAAGTGGAAATCACACACAAAATATCCCTTTGTTTCCTATTTGTAAGCAAGTGAAGACACACACAAAACTTGCCAGTCCAAGTTGTGCCAACACTAGCGGTCTCACGTCAGAAATGCAACTCACTGTTTGCATCCTGAGAAGACAAGCAGAGAATCACCAAACAAACATTAAAATAGAACATAAGTGGATTAAGGAGGCGAGATCGCCCACAAGAAACCCTAAGACGAACGCTGATGAGAGGCCAAAGCTAATGGACTGGATTCCATCCGTGATATTATACTGTTGGACAGGATAGAACGGAGTGGAGGAGTAGACACGAGCACTGTGTGACATGTAATGGCACAGCGGGATAATGAGTCAATGAATAAATAAATAAGTGGAAGATGATTGAATGAATGGAATTTCGCAAATAGCCAATCATGAAAGCCAGCATTGCACCCGCAAACGTACATGCCATTCTGAACACAACAGGCCACCGGTCATTTTAGTACAAGTCAATATTTTATGTAATTTCAAAGTTTGAACAACGGATCAACATCATGGCACAAAGGTAGTAACCCATAAGTGCTCCGTTTTACTTCTAACTCTAGCCTGGGCCTGGAAAGGGCCGTAGGGCTACTCTTTTCGATTTCCAACTGCCAAGGAATTTGTAACGTGTGCAACAATACACACAGGCGTCCGATCTCACTACACAGAGACCAGGGGAAATTACTAGAAGTCAATGTGGAAAAAAAACCCACCCTTCATCGTTTCGGTGGGCGGCTCATGTAAACAGGTTGAGAAACACTGTTCTAGAGGGCAGATGTTCTTCGTGACGTTTGCCTGGCCATCTGGCGACCTCATTCTGGAGGAGTTTAATGTGTAAAGGACATTCAACATTACGACAAGGCCCAGCGTTTTGAAGACTGGTCCGTCCAGTCATCGGCGACAAGGGCGGGTTTTTATCTTGACACACTTAATGGTCTCCAGGATAGGCCGGGTGGTCTGTTCTTTGAGTTGAATGCAAATGATTTCTTTGTAACGTGGCTTAGTGTTAAAAAAAATGCGATGACGCTTTTGATATTCAACGAGTAGTTTTCGGTTGGAAATTCTGCAGATATTTTTTTTTTTTAAATAAAAAGGAAAAGTTCAAAGATTCTTGTTTTAATCTTTGGAAAAAAAAATCAGGAAAGAAAGGGGTGAATTTAAAAGGAGAAAAAAAAAAAGGTAAAACAGTCGAAAAAAAAGGAAGGATAGGACGAGTAAGGAGAAATATAACAACAGAAACAAAAAGGCCAAGGCCACAGGTCCACCGTGGGAAAATAAGAGAAGAAGAAAGAAGAAGAAGAAGAAGAAGAAGAAGAAGAAGAAGAAGAAGAAGAAGAAGAAGAAGAAGAAGAAGAAGAAGAAGATGAAGAAAAAGAAGAAGAAGAAGAAGAAGAAGAAGAAGAAGAAGAAGAAGAAGAAGAAGGAGGAGGAGAAGAAGAAGAAGAAGAAGAAGAAGAAGAAGAAGAAGAAGAAGAAGAAGAAGAAGAAGAAAAGAAGAAGAAGAGAAGAAGAAGAAGAAGAAGAAGAAGAAGAAGAAGAAGAAGAAGAAGAAGAAGAAGAAGAAGAAGAAGAAGAAGAAGAAGAAGAAGAAGAAGAAGAAGAAGGAGGAGCAGAAGAAGAAGAAGAAGAAGAAGAAGAAGAAGAAGAAGAAGAAGAAGAAGAAGAAGAAGAAGAAGAAGAAGAAGAAGAAGAAGAAGAAGAATAAGAAGAAGAAGAAGAAGAAGAAGAAGAAGAAGAAGAAGAAGAAGAAGAAGAAGAAGAAGAAGAAGTAGAAGAAGAAGAAAGAAATTATGTTAAAAAAACTGAAACTAAAAAGATATAGCAAAGATTTTGGGACATTGTAATGGCTGTGGTTTTCTTGTGCAACGTCCGCCCCACAAAGTTCGGCTGGCACGACGTATTGTATTAGTATACAGCTAGGCTGTGGTGTCTGCGTCTTTCGGCCCGACACATACTGTTTTATTAAACCTTTATAACGTCTTTTACTACATGCTTTTTATTTGGCAGTGGGCCTATTCTCCCCTACTCCAGTGGGTCAGTGCTACTCCAACGGAAAGTTCTGGGTGTTCGTCCATTTCTGGACTTAGGGATTGTTCCAGTGCTTGAGTTTGCGTGTACATGAGCTTTACAGATCTTTGTTGTTGTTGCATGCAGACATTTAGATCAGCACCTCACAGGCAGATGCACTGTGACTTCGAAAGAAACTCCCAAAATAACCCCGGATGGACGTGTATTAGGAGGAACTGACTAAGGGAAAGGGAACTGTTAAAGTGAATTAAGAACCCACATTTCAGCACTAGAAACAGTCCTATAAGAGCTCTACAGTACCGGTAAAAGATTTCATAGAGCATCAAAGAATCAAATGGTTTGGTCATATGGTCAGAAGTAAACAAAATCAGCCAGCAATTAGAGTGTACTAGATAAGAACAAAACTAAACGGATGGGGTAGCTGTTCAGGAAGTTCATATAATTAAAAAATACACACGGACTGTTGGGCTTTCATAGAAAGAAGTAGAAAGCTCATTGGGCAACAAAACAATCTTCATCTTCTTCTTCTTCTTCTTCTTCTTCTTCTTCTTCTTCTTCTTCTTCTTCTTCTTCTTCTTCTTCTTCTTCTTCTTCTTCTTCTTCTTCGCGTTCACCAGCTTTACACTCTAGCGTAAAGTTCTGGTTGTTCGTCCACTTCTGGACTGCAGTCCTGCTCCAGAACCTGAGTGTTGCGTGTGCATCAGTTTTACAGATTTGATTCAATTGAATGTAGACTGCTGGTTCCTTGCCTCTCAGGCAGATGCACTCCGACTTCAAAGGAAGCTCCCCAGTTAGTCGACTCTTACGACATGCTTTTGGAGAGGCAGTGGGTCTATTCTTGTTTTCCCCACAATAGGGCCCCGGAACCCACACGGGGGAACAAAACAATCGAAAGCTATCGTGATCATGTTGGGAATCGAATCTGTCACGTTTCAAAGTGACGAAGGCGCCTCACTATAGAAGTAAGTGTACTAAAACGCAAGGAGGGTTGAGTGGTCATGTGTGTTAGTACACTTCCTTTCCCGTGTGGGTTCCAGGGGTCCCATTGTGGGGGGAAACAAGAATAGACCCACTGCCAGCCCAAAAGCATGTCGTAAGAATCGGCTAATTGGGAGCTTCCTTCGAAGTCACAGTACATTTGCCTGAGAGGCAAGGAACCAACAGTCTGCATCAAAATCCTCCTCTTCTTCTTTTTCATCTTCTTCTTATTCTTCTTCGAAAAGTTCTCGTTGTTCATCCACTTGGGCTGCAGTCCTGTTCCAGAACCTGAGTGTTGCGTGTGCATCCGTTTTACATTTGTATTCAGACTGTTGGTTCCTTGCCTCTCAGGCAGATGCGCTCTGACTTTAAAGGAAGCTCCCAATTAGTAGACTCTTACGACATGCTTTCGAGTAGGCAGTGGTTCTATTCTCGTTTTCCCTATAACAAAGCACAGGAACCCACACGGGGATGCATGAAAATGAGACAGGCCCGTGAAACGGCTGTACACGCCACACTCAGTTTCTGGAACTGGAGATGTCTTCACCACTTGGAGGTGACAGGTTTGAATTTGGTTACTAGCTTCCGATTTTGTTGTTGTCTAGTACAGTCCCGTGTTCCCCAACCCGTTTACATCCGCTGCCTATGGCTTGAAGATTACGTTAAAACAACGGATTAACATCATGGCACCAGAATAGTAGCCCATCAGTGCTTCTAACAAAAGTCTGAGTCCAAAGAATCTTAGCGTGGAGAGGAAGAGAACGACTTGTGTATAATCAGTGTGCTACGGGAACAGTTAGCATGTACACCTTCATATATTTGCTGAGGGAGACGGAGCATCTCTGGGTATGATCGGTGGGCTATGTTGTCGATTCTTCAATCAGAAATCAGTTAACGGTTTGAAGAACACTGATCTAATGTCCTTGTAACTGTCTACTTCTTTCTATGAGTGCTAATCAGTTCTTGTATATTTGTTTAATACACGAGAACAGTAAGCTACATGTCGAGATGCTGACCAAGAAAGGATGGGTAGAGGGAGTTAAAGAGACATGATAGAAACCCAATATGACTTTAACACAAACTATGCAACTAGCAGCTTTTGCACTGATATGTGGCTAAGAAGTCGATGCGAACGCTTCGCTTCGTAATGCCGGGATGCCAGGTTCGATCCCAGCTGCGGGCCATGCGCCTTGCGTTGGTTTCGACAGTGGTATCAAGAAAGCCGACCGTCCAGCAAGCAATGGCAAACTACTGGATGTAAATTGCCTAGAAAAACCACACAACAGCCAGGGGCTGTTAGGGTTGGTTCTGCAACGTCCTGTAAAGGATACGCAACTAACTTAAATGCTAAAGAAAGATTCTCAGAAAACCATGGACAAAGAAGAGAAAAAATAATAAATTTAAAAAAAAATCAAGGATTTTTGGCTAAAAAAACTTCAATTTGTCTCGGGAACTGAAATATTTTGGTCTTTTCAAGCACCACAACGGATTGGAAAAATAACAGCAGAAACGATGCTTCAGAAAGAAGAGGCAGGGACATGAAGATGGGTTTAGGATATAAGTGACTTCTTGAATATTCAAGTACACGAGGCGGATGAGCTGGCGAGACCGTGATGAGAGCGACGTTCTACAAAGGACCTGCAACATGATGATACAACTAGCAAAAGGAGGAAACCGCATCTGACTCCTCTTTTCAACACTTTAAGCAGTAGAATAAAAGAACCAGCAGCAAGAGAAGATTCATCACTTAAGATTCCTAAATCTGAACCCAAGGCGTCATATAAAAAGCCAGATCTGGGGGAAAAACCCAAGTATTTGCAGCCCTGCATTTGACTTTTCTCTATAACGTTATACGGCATAAGCAGCCGGACTGCCAATGGGATTTATTTTGAAAAACCCAGCTAAGCTGAACAAAAACCAAAACATAAGCAAAGAAAAAAAAAACACAATAAAAAAAAACCCCATATTGTTAAAAAGTCCACATTTTATATTTTCGAAATAAACATTTACCCACTTGTATATAAGGATATATAGAAGAAAAAAAAAACCTCAGATTTCAACATTTGAAACCAAGGCGTCCAATGAAAACCTGGGGGTAAAAACCCATCATTGGCAGCCCTGAATAAGCAGTAGAACAAAAGAAGAAGCAGCAGAAGAAGCTTCATCTCTATCTCCAGCAGAGGCAACAAAACGACGAGAAGAGGGATTGTGTGAAATGCTCAAAACTACCGATCTCAAATCTCCAACGACTGGCACGCTGTTTTACTGAGTTCCACCTGCGTCTATTCTCTCCACTCCAGAGCAGCCTTCTCCGTACACATGGGCGCCCCAGGCACCTCAAGCCGCACGCAATCCCACACACAGGCAAACCCATACCCACTCACACATACAAATATAAACACCCACACGGATACTCTCTCATTCACCCAGGAGAATATTCCCAACCACACACAACTCGGGTTCATGCCCCGGTCAATGCGGAGTTTCTGACTATCAGAGAGCGACCCTTCGGTCGGTCGTTGTCCGCTCCAAGACCCTTAACATCCAGTTGCTGCAAAGCTATAATGTTGCTGCTACACCTTGGGATCCCTTTGGGTATCATTTGTTGTAACAGCTTTCCTTGTTTGAAGTTTGAAGTTTGAACAACAGATCAACATCATGGTACACGGGTAGTAATCCATAAGTGCTCCGTTCTTCTTCTAACTCAAGTCTGATCTGAGCCCGAAGAAGTTCAGCACAGTGCACAGACTCTGTAGCACTGACGAGGACCCTGAAATACTGTGGGTAGATTTTCAACTCCAATTTTTGGCGGGGCAGCGCCGTTAGACTACTCTTTCCGATTTCCAACTGCCAAGGGATTTTTTTTTTACGTGCGCAACAATGCACACGGGTGTCCGATCTCACTACCCAGAAACTAGGCGGGAATTACTAGAAGTCCAAGTCCACGTGGAAAAAATCTCAGCCCTTACCGGGGATTAAACCCGGAACCTCCAGCACTCGAGGCGGACACCATGCCTCGAGATCATGCAGCCCCCCCCCTGGTTTTTCTTGTTAAAAAAAAATATGTACCGGTAATTACCCACCACCCGATGTGTTTTAAGTTTCGCTGACAAAATTATGCCTTTAAGAAAGGTACCGGTACTTTATACCCTTGCTTACCCGGACAGCGCTTCAGTATATAACCGTTGGTTCAGGAAGTTACCCTTGACGATTATCCAGTTTCGTCCTTTTTAGGACGAAATTTTTTGTTATTTGAAGCCCCACCCTGGCTCTTGCCAGGGGCCGCAATATAGGCAGGCCATAAATATGGCCAATTGTCTGAACGCGGTTTCTGGGACCTCTCCACGGCGATCCTCATCCACATGGCGGCACTTTGTGTCATCGGGTGTTTATCGCTTGTGTGATGTCCTGGTGGGGTAGAAAGTCAGTCAGTCAGTTACCCTAAAACGTACAACTTTAGTTTGTTTTCAAATTGAATGAAAAAAAAAAAAAAGTAACAATAAGTAAAGGACCCCTTTCCCCGCCTTTAAGCATATTGGGCTTGACCTTACTTTGTAGATCAATCGGCACTTAGTGGGTGATGTAATCAGCATCCCACCGGCCACCTTTACTTCCCAGGACTGCACCCAGTACCCACTCAAGGCTGGGTCGACCTGGGAGCCGAAGTTATTTAAAAAACAAGTGCGGATCCGTCAGGACCCAAACCCAAGACCTTCCGATTTATAGGCGGTTACACCACAATCTATCTATCTATCTATCTATCTATCTATCTATCTATCTATCTATCTATCTATCTATCTATCTATCTATCTATCTATCTATCTATCTATCTATCTATCTATCTATCTATCTATCTATCTATCTATCTATCTATCTATCTATCTATCTATCTATCTATCTATCTATCTATCTATCAATCAATCTATCTATCTATCTATCTATCTATCTATCTATCTATCTATCTATCTATCTATCTATCTATCTATCTATCTATCTATCTATCTATCTATCTATCTATCTATCTATCTATCTACTTTTACCTCACCAGGACATCACACAAGCGGTAAACACCCGATGACACAAAGTGCCAACATGCGGATGAGGATCACCCTTGCAGAGATCCAGAAACCGCGTTCAGCCATTAGACTATATTTATGGCCGGGCTATATTGCGGCCCCTGGAAAGAGCCAGAGTAGGGCTTCAAATAACCAAAATTTGTATCCCACAAGTGGATGACAATATATATATATATATTAGACTACACAACTGCGACTCCCTGTCCTTTGTTAAATTGCCAGTCAGTTTATCGCTAAACCAACCAGCCGCTAACATTTTAAATTAGTCAGTCAACGCCCAGAGTAACTAACCTAACCAAGAAACTAGGTGTTTTCGTTTTTATTCACCCCAAACAGACAGTCCAATATTTCAGGGGCTGGTAGATAAGCTTGCCTGTAGTCGTGGGACCTAGGCTGCACTCTCTCGTGGGACGTAGGTGGGTCGTGTTAGGTCCAGTTCTAGATGTTTTGGGGTAGTTAAAAGCACCTCATAGCCGGAAAACCCTGTCTTACCACCCAAAAAAAATATTGGACTTTCCCAGAGACATCATCTGTGGGTGACTTATTACGAAAGAACCCCGACCTTCTTATCAGCGAACAAGCTAGTCAACCTATAAACCGACTCAATCAATCAATCAATCAATCAATCAATTAATCAATCAATCAATCAATCAGGTGCCGTCTCCACAGTGAAGATTGACGATTCTTGGCTGCACTGGAACTCCAACACGCTCTGACTCTTGTTTTGGTTGTGCACTCACCCAGACTGCTGCCTCTTGGTGCCTTTTAATTTGGTCGGTCCTGTTTACGTTTCCCGGCCCATCTACCCACTGGCTGGCCTTTCATTCATGCTTTCTTAGACTGTTCTACGTCCAAGGGGTATCACTTTGTCTTGCCTCCAATTACATCAGCGCCGATGTAGCGTGTTCTATACTTCACGACGACAAGATTTCAACCACCCCAGAACATCTAGAACTGGCCCTAAAGCAAACTCCCCTACACACCGCCTTAGCCTGGGTCCCACAAGAGACTTTTCTAAGAAAACAATACAACGTGAAACCCCTCTGACCTAGTCCTGACTGAGAACATGTGTAGATGGACTTGGAAACGTGAAAAGGACCATGTGGCCACCTCTTAAACCAGCAAATCATTCAAAAAAATTTCCTGTGTAGGGTTCATGGATCCTATGAGGGGTTTGAGGTGTAAGACCCACGGCTAACAAGCTCGTTGTACGAGGCGACTCATTAGGGGTGTTTGCTTCGAAATTGAAGTGCATGTGCCTAAAAATCGAGGAACCAACAGTCTGCATACAAATAAGCGGGATATGTAAAACGGACATGCTCGCAAAGCCGAAGTCCTGAAACAAAACTAGAGTCCTGAAATGGACCTACGACCAGAACTTTCCACCAGAGCGTACAGCCCGTGAACGCTAAGAAGGAGAATCAACAAACCATTCAAGAAACTAAATATCGTCATCCTTTCGTACGGTTATATTACATTCTATCCTTTGTAATCGTTTCGATAGAATATAATGGATAAGGTTACTAGACCTCCTCATTTTTCCGGGTACTTTTCAGCTTTTTCAACTCATCTCGTCGGATGCGAGATATGTTAGGGAATTCCTAGTTAGTTCCCCGGAATTTCTTAAAGTAAGGGAGTGCGTGAGGGTTATTGTCTTCTTCTTCTTCTTCTTCTTCTTCTTCTTCTTCTTCTTCTTCTTCTTCTTCTTCTTCTTCTTCTGCACACTCTAAATAGATTATCTATATCTGCAATGTCGTCTCTAGTATGAACTTCAATGTATTCTGTAATTCACTTAGTGAAACGCATAGTTCGGCTTGAACTGGTGTTTCTCCTTGGCAGACCTTAGGCAGTGAGATGCGAGTTGGGGATATTTTGGGGCGGGCTCTTAAAACGGCCATGTTGGGGGTGTCGGCAGGGAAGGACATTGTAAAGGAGAAACAGTCCCCATGTCACTCATCGATTAGGATTAGATGCAGAAATGCTGACAGGTCAAGGAAATTCACGACGAAGGCGAGGTGACCAAGCAAGAACACCCCTTGCACATAGGACACCGTGATGGCGACGAAAGGATAGAAGTGGTACACGTTGGAAATTATGACGCAATAAATGATGAACACGCTGAGAGCAACCGACACATGACGTGACCACAGTTTTAGAGTGCTGTAGGGCTACCGGTAAATGAACATTGACTAATACTAGCCCTAACCATGACCAGACTATTGCAACATCTGGTGAACTTCCTTGGAATTCTCTACCAAATCTCGCAGCCGACGAGACTGGGTGAAAAAGCTGGAAAAGAACCTTTTTCGTACCTGTCCTCATTTCACGAGTACATCTGAGCGTCTGCAAACACTTCTGGAAATTCCTAGATTTGACCGGAGTTTCTTGAGTACAAGCCACAGCAAAACAACATTCTGTCAGCGACATCAGTGGTTACCAAGTGGTAACTGCTTTATCTAACGTGGAGGGAGACAAAGTATTCTATAGTAATATGCAAGCATTTTAGGAAGAATGCTTGGAATACCTGGAGATGTGGATCAAACTACAAAATGAATCTTCTTTTTTTTTGTTGTTGAGTGGCGTAATATTGATCACATGAGAGGGGTGGGGGTGATGCCTCTGTCAGATTTTTGACTGTCAAAGACGTGCACATAGAGGATTCAAAGTGCTATCGGGAGAAATTTGCCTCCAATTATGAAAAAAGGTAGACTCTCGAAATAAAGTCGTCTGACTATAGTGAAAACTGTAGGAGCCGTGAAGGGGTCTCTGAAATCGTGAAGGTAGCATTGTTCTTCTTTGCTATCCCAGCACACGATGCTTGGGTAGAAAGACTGTTTTCTTTAGTCCATTTCCTTTAATCCTTGCCCAGTGGTTCAGTGAGATGATTCGTCTTAGTTTGGATTCAATCAAGTATATTTCACTTGTAAAATTCTATTTCAGACACTTCACATACAGGCAAGTTTACGATCTTTCTGGTGCAAAATAAAGACATTGTAAATTGAGGTCATAAATTTTGTTTTATTTATCGACATCAATTTAAATGGAATGTAATGTTTAGTGAAGTGTCCTTATTTAGGAAGATCAAAACATGGAGGTGTCCTTCTGTTGGAAAAACAAAATATGAAAGCGTCCTCATTTCGAAAGATCAAAATATGGAAGCCACCTCAATTCGGAAGATCAAAATATAGAAGCCACCTCAATTCGGAAGATCAAAATAGGGAAGCGACATGAATTTGGAAGATCAAAATATGGAAGCGACCTCAATTCGGAAGATCAAAATAGGGAAGCAACTTTATTTCGGAAGATCAAAATATGGATGCATCCTCATTTCGGAAGATCTAAATATGGATGCGTTCTCAATCCGGAAGATCACAATTCGGCAATCCTAGTAACGGAGGGGTAGACTGCACGCCTTCCCACTCTTTCCTGGGCTGTCATTTCAACCATCAAAGGCAACATTGACCACTTTTGGCATATTCCTTTACAACGTGTATGAAGGATTTCAGCGAAATCAAGAAGCAGTAGCTGTAGCGGTAGATCTTGATGATGCATATAATGACCGTTCCGTTGCTTTGCTCGAAACAAAAATCGTCACTTTTAACCAGCATCCCCGAAGGAAGGGCTTTGGGTTATAATTGCGACTAGGTAATTTGCGCCACTTAAAATGGCTTATCATTGCTTATCACCAAGTAGCCCTGAAAAGAACTCTTGCAATGTAGATGCGTTTAAAGGAGACATTCTTAAATAGTGTCCTGAACGACGACGAAGTTGTCTACTGGCAAGCCAATGAGCGATCCGGTCGCCAATGCATAAAACGGCGTTGACTTCACACTTATGGTTCAGTACGTGATGGACTGCAGCTACAACCGTTGGTTGACTAATAAGATGGTGGCGCCACTGTTAGACAGGGAACAGTTGTATTTTGTTTGTGAACGTGTAGATCGGATCCAGTAATGTTATCACAATCGACGTCACTGAGCATTATGCATTCCCATGCATGCTCTGTCCTTCGATGCAGCAGCGACTTCAAGGTACTTCGACTAACTGTTTCCATGAGAGGTTGGTTATAACGTCTCCTGTCTCTGCCTCGAAGGTATAGACGTGCTTCACCAAGCTTTACTCTCATGTGCCGTAATCGTGTTAGTATCAGAGATTCGTCATTATTTACTAGCCCAGTCCGCGCATCGTTTACGATATCTGCTCTGTCTTTACTTCTTCCCACATGCGTGCGTACATTGCTTGCCAGTTGGTCCTCTGGATCATTACCCTTTACGCCAACATACAAGGTGTGTAGATCCAAGTGAGGGAGGTTATGTCTTGGCCTTCCTCTGGGATCAGCATTGTCGCCTGTTTCGTTTAACGTATAAACTGCAAGCCTGGTCAATATACAGCCAGACTTGGATCAACTTTTACATTTAAAGTGTCTAAATATATCGAACCGGGTAGGATATAAACAACATGAACAGAGACGTACAAAGTTCATTGCGTGAGCTGACGGAGTGGTGTGAACAGACTGTTTCAAAAGTGAACCATGAGAATGAGGTGCTCCTTAAATAACACTGGATAATATGACCTGTGTAACTTATTAATAACACGTATAAATGTTTAAAAATGAGATCGGTTTACATTTTTATATTTGACATTTGATCGCAACTGTTCGTATTAAGATATCGTAGATAAGATAATCCTATATTGATATAAGGATGTTAATCTTGGACAGTTTGGAATTTAGTGAAAAGTTATTTAGAAGCTGCGGAGATGTGGTGTTATAGACATATGATGAGAATACCTTGGACATATAAAAGGAGTAATGAAGACTTCTTGAAAGAAACTGACTCACGAAGAGAACTGGTTGCCCACATCAGAAAGAGACCATCTACATTCTTTGGTCATGTGATAAAAAGGAGAAAACTGGAGTACATCAGGACGGTTGGGGTGGTGGGGGGGGGGGAGGAGGAGAGGCAGAAGGAGACCGAGAGAACAGATACTGGACGGTTTGACATAATGGCATGGAAGATCATCTGTGTCAGAGTTGATTGAAAGTACACGAGACAGAAGGTTGTGGATAGACATGACTACCAACGCCACACGGCGTGGACTTTGAGAATGTGAAGATCAGATTATGAACAAATGCGAGCCCGCGGTGACGGCACCGAAGACTATGGTGGCAACGGACATGGAACACAAGACTACTGGTCTCATTGTTCAACCATCTGGTCATCGATTACATCTTGATAATTTAAACCCTGTGTACTCCCCAGTGTGCAAAACTTGAACGGATTCATAATTGTCTTGTGTTGTCCATGAGATAGTCTAGTTAGAGCCGTGAGATGTTCGCTTGGGCTGACATCGGTAAAGTCTGTTAGACTGTCACTGGCACAAGCCAAGGTTTGCATGCCAGTCACTAGTAATGATGACAAGCATCCGCTGAATGTCAACCTGAATGATTGCAGAGGAAGCCGTTTAAAGAAAGGACATTCATGGATGACACCAGCTGAAGATACCATTGGGCTGGTGGCATCAGTCAAACACCCATTGTCCGTCCAACAAACATAAAAGTTTACTAATCTGGGGTGTTTCCTTCGAAGTCGGGGTATCACTGAGGTTTGAGGTTTGAACCACGGATCAACATCATGGCACACCGGTAGTAATCGACAAGTACTCCGTTCTACTTCTAACTCAAGTCTGAGCCCCAAGTTGCTCATCGCAGTGCACGGGCTCCGTAGCACCGAAAAGGATCCTGAAAAACTTTTGGTACATTTTTAACTCCTCATTTGTGCCCGTTAGGCTACTCTTTTCGATTTCCAACTGCCAAGAGATTTGTTATGCGTGCAGCAATGCGCACGGGCGTCCGATCTCACTACCCAGAGACCAGGCGAAATTACTAGATGTCCACGTGAAGAGAGGACTCACAGCCTTCACCGGGGTTTGGAACCCAGGACCTCTAGCACTGGAGGCGGACACCCTACCTCGAGACCACGCAGCCCCTGGGTATAATGGTAAAATTGAGACTGAGAGGCAAGAAACCAACAATATGTTTACAAATATGCCAGCTCTGTAAAACAAATGAGCAGGCAAACCTCATGATGTCGAACAAGACCAAAGTCCAGAAGTAAGTAAACAACGTGCAAATTTAATTTTCGTCAGAGTTAACAGTCAGAGTTAACCGTCAGAGTTACCCGTCAGAGGTAACAGTCAGAGTTAACAGTCAGAGTTAACCGTCAGAGTTACCCGTCAGAGGTAACAGTCAGAGTTAACAGTCAGAGTTAACCGTCAGAGTTAACCGTCGGAGTTAACAGTCAGAGTTAACAGTCAGAATTAACCGTCAGAGTTAACAGTCAGAGTTAACCGTCAGAGTTAACCGTCAGAGTTAACCGTCAGAGAACGCGAAGATAAGCCACTGGCCGAACGGTTAAGAACGCTGGTCTCTCATGTGGAAGACCCCAGGTTCGAATCCCCGGTAAGGCCAATGTATTTTTATTTTCGGTGGGGCCAGAATAAAATAATACAATCCTAACTTGTACAGTTTGTTGCGACAGCACTAGCTATGCCGCCCTAAATCCTCAGGCTCGAAGATCCACTTTCCCTTTGTCTACACCACAGAAGTAGTAAGTACAGAGCAGTAATTGGCAGTTTTTTCTTTTCTTTTTCTTTTTCAGAACGAGAAGAAGACTGAATACTAAACATGTGATACAGTTCAGTGGCTCTAAACCTGTAGATCGCGACCCCTTTGGGGGTCAAACGACCCTTTTACAGGGGTCGCAAAAGATCATCGGAAAACACATATACACTGAAGTTGTAAACTAGCCACGAAAATAATTGTATAGCCGGGGATCACCACAATACGAGGAACTGTATTAAAAGGTCGCGGCATTACGAAAGTTGGGAAGCTCTGTGCTACAGACATGCTCTGTGTATGGTCTCATGTAGCAGAGAGATTTCAGGTCCGTCCCGTTGGCATTCCGGTGAAGACCAAGATGTATGAAACACTGGACGGCATTCATCGCACCACAGCTATCATTTAGACGTGGGGGCCTTCTTATCTGAAAACTACCCGGCTCAATAGCGCAGTTGAGTTAAACCTGACTGCGCGGCGACTGGGTGACGAACTCCTTTTTGTCCGAGTTCACGCCGGGGATAGGCAGAAAAGCCCACATTTAAGGTATCGATCATGAAGTCAAGGTCGATGGATTGCGATATCCATAATACCGATCCAAAGCGTTTACAACTCATGGCTTCTAGATATTGAAAAAAAAAAAAAAAATCTGAAAACCATAAGCAGACGGAGCGATAAGACGAAGAAAAAAATTAACAAAAATTTCAATGATGTGCAAAAGGAGAGTCCGTACCCCACCTCGGGCGCTGTTGTGTAGTTTTACGGATCCTCGCGCAAGACTCCTACCGCATGTCCACGTCGTACACCACATATAATGGTTCGCCTTTGTGACCTGAACCGAGCTGGCAGAGGCTCTCGTAGTTGGTGGCTCCTAGAGATGTAGTGTCCAATCTGGCCCCATCTCTTGATGTTGTCTTCCCAAGTGGACCTTTTCCACTTTCTTCTCCACTTGTATTTTGTTTTAAAATTTCAAATATATATTAAAAAATCAGGACTGACGTCATCCCCTGGGGGTTTGTGGGGTCGCTTTGGGGTGGGGTGGGGTAGGGGGGGGGGGGGGTGATAGACCAACTACCAGCTGAAAACTCTGGCGAAAAGCTTCTGGCTGTTCGTCCACCTTTGAACTGTGGTTTTGTTTCAGAAGCTGAGTGTTGCATGCACATCCGTTTTACATACCTGACTTATTTGTATGCAGATTGTTACTTCCATGCTTCTTAGTCAGATGTTGGGAAAGCAGTTGGTATATTCTTATTTTCCTTGCAATGGGGCACCAGAACCCACGCGGAGAAAAGCAAGCATGTCGTAAAAGGCGAATAATTAGTAGTTTGCTGAATCAGAAATATTGCACCGAAAGGCGCAAATATCACAGCCTAGCTTTAAATCACAACACTGAAGGGCAGGCAGAAGAAGAAGAAGAAGAAGAAGAAGAAGAAGAAGAAGAAGAAGAAGAAGAAGAGAAGAAGAAGAAGAAGAAGAAGAAGAAGAAGAAGGGGGAGGAGAAAAGAAGAAGAAGAAGAAGAAGAAGAAAAGAAAAAGAAGAGAAGAAGAGAAGAGAAGAAGAGAAGAAGAAGAAGAAGAAGAAGAAGAAGAAGAAGAAGAAGAAGAAGAAGAAGAAGAAGAAGAAGAAGAAGAAGAAGAAGAAGAAGAAGAAGAAGAAGAAGAAGAAGAAGAAGAAGAAGAAGAAGAAGAAGAAGAAGAAAGAAGAGAAGAAGAAGAAGAAGAAGAAGAAAGAAGAAGAAGAAGAAGAAGAAGAAAAGAAGAAGAAGAAGAAGAAGAAGAGCGGAGGAGAAGAAGAAGAAGAAGAAGAAGGAAGAAGAAGAAGAAGAAGAAGAGAAGAAGAAGAAGAAGAAGAAGAAGAAGAAGAAAGAAGAAGAAGAAAGAAGAAGAGAAGAAGAAGAAGAAGAAGAAGAAGAAGAAGAAGAAGAAGAAGAAGAAGAAGAAGAAGAAGAAGAAGAAGAAGAAGAAGAAGAAGAAAAACGGATCAAATCTAACACTACCCAAAATCGAACAAACTGTAGCAGAAGGATACAAATTGGTTTTTAAAAAAATGAAGAAATGAGTATCATGACGTTAGTAGTTACTGGAGATAGAATGCGGGACACGCCATGCATACCCCGTCCCTCTCATTGGTTGGTTGACCAAACCTACTGTATCCCATTCCTTCCCTTTTGTTAGTCAGAGAGTCTCGTTCACGTGTTACTATTTGAGCAAACGAAAGCATTTTCTTCTCAAGTCAGTTGATATCCAGTCCTAATGATATCAACCTTCTTGATATTGAGAGAGAAAAAGTTTAACACTTTTAAATTTACAGTATTTTCAAATATCTAACAGTTTTGTTCCAAGTTTATCGTTTCCCGTTATAGTTTTAGTGAAGTTTTAAAGCAAGCATCATTTATAACATATTTGGTTCTTAGTTAAATTTCTGGTAAAAGTTAACTTTTTTCGCGAGTTGTAACAAATGTTACAATTGTAGTGATCTCCAAGCTGTTGAACTTGTGTGTTGATGGTTAGAAAATAAACAGATGACTATTATCTTCTTATGTTATACGAGAAAATGCCTACTTATGAGTTGTTGTCAATGAAGCATTGATATCTGAAAGGCACAACAGCAAAAGATGATTGATTCTCAACGTTGAAACCTCAACAGTGAAACAGCAAAAGATGATTCTCAACGTTGATACCTGAACGGTGAAACAGCAAAAGATGATTCTCAACGTTCAAGTCTACTGCTTTTGTCACAGGTAAGAGTCTTGTGTTTTTGCTCAAATTTTTTGTCTGTTTACGTGTTTGTTGCTCGCGTACTCGGCTGTACTTTGAAAAAAAATGGTAATGAAATATCTATTCAGCGTCACATTTTTTCTCCCAGTATGGAAATAGGGGTGGTGAAAAGGGGGAAAAAAGACCGGGGTAGGGGGGGGGGGGTTTGTATACCGCATATAGTACAAGGCAGCTAAAGAAGTTCATTTAGAATCAGAGTGCATCTGTCTGAGGAACCAACAGTTTACATCTTTAAAACGGCTGTGCACGCAAAACTAATCCTGGAACAAGACCAAAGTCCAGAAGTGTATGAACCACCAGAACGTTTCGCTGGAGTTCATAGCTGGTTAACGCTAAGAAGAAGAAAAAGAAGAAGAAGAAGAAGAAGAAACATTTCTTTAAATTCAAATGATCTCATAAGTTGTTCAATGTAACCTGTGATGTGTGATCGGGGATACTCTACATTAGACACAGTATTTTGAACGCCACATCCGGTATTTGGTGAGGTAACTTCCCCCTGTGGGTTCCAGGCCCAATTAGTGGACTGGGGGAGGTTGTGGGGCGTGCCTCCCCAACAAGCATTCACTCTTTTTAAGAATCGTATCTGTTAATACATTTTATGTTATTTTACAAATAGTATTATATTTTGTTTACAATTCAGTACATAATAATAATACCCTAGTATTTTGCGCTCTTAAACAAGACTTAAACCACTTAAGCCTCATTGCGTCCGTGCACCTGCTACGGATTTACTGCTTTGTGCCTGCTTCTCGTTGGCGCCCAGCCTCCATGTAGAGTAAGACAGCCACACAAGATAAAACTTGATTAAATATAGTTTCGTAGCCCAGCTTCTGAGTTGAGTGCATGGCTTGGCACTGTGAGCTACATGTTTTTCGTTGGCACAGGAGCGGAGCAACTATGGGGTGACCCGTTTGCTATGAACCTGAAACTAGGATTACCAGATAACTTGTTAAATCCAGTCCTCATACATCTAAACAGATAACGCAAAAGTTATACTAGTCAAACAAACAAAACCCAACTTCATAACAGTTTATAAAATAAAAAAAAAATTTTTTATGTGCCAGTTTGCTTTTCAATGTACCTTCTGGGATGAGCACAAAGTCTCAGATACTGGAGGCAGCTGTACCGACTTGCTACAGAAGTCCATCCTTCTTTCGACTGTGACCCATTCCTGTTTCGACTTTATACAGCCACTTATCTAAGCGGTTTAACTTGTTCTATTTGAATCCATTCAACCAGATTATTCCATCTGTCCCTTGCTTTTCCGTTTTTCTCCATGAGGAAGAACCATTTCATGAATGCTTGTCAAGAGTGTTCAACTCATAGTTTAAAAGACAAGACTTCGTTTACAGAACCAGTGCCTAGAGACAGACAGACAGACAGACAGACAGACAGACAGACAGACAGACAGACAGACAGACAGACAGGCAGGCAGGCAGGCAGGCAGGCAGGCAGGCAGGCAGGCAGGCAGGCAGGCAGACAGACAGACAGACAGACAGACAGACAGACAGGCAGACAGACAGACAGACAGACAGACAAACAGAGGGGGATTGTGAGAGAGAGACCACCGAGAGAGAGAGAGAGAGAGAGAGAGAGAGACAGACAGACAGACAGACAGACAGACAGACAGGCAGATGGGGATAGTGAGAGAGAGAGTGAGACAGAGAGAAGGAGATAGTGAGAGAGAGTGAGACAGAGAAGGGGATAGTGAGAGAGAGAGAGAGTGAGACAGAGAGAGATAGTGAGAGAGAAAGAGTGAGACAGAGAGAAGGGGATAGTGAGAGAGAGTGAGACAGAGAAGGGGATAGTGGGGAGAGAGAGTAAGACAGAGAGAAGGGGATAGTGGGGAGAGAGAGAGAGAGAGAGATAGTGAGGAGAGAGAGAGAGACAGAGAGAAGGGGATAGTAAGAGAGAGAGAGAATGAGACAGAGAGAATGAGACAGAGAGAAGGGGATAGTGAGAGAGAGAGAGAGTGAGACAGAGAGTGAGACAGAGAGAATGGGATAGTGAGAGAGAGAGTGAGACAGAGAGAAGGGGATAGTGAGAGAGAGAGAGAGAGAGGAGATAGTGAGAGAGAGAGAGTGAGACAGAGAGAAGGGGATAGTGAGAGAGAGAGTGAGACAGAGAGAAGGGGATAGTGAGAGAGAGAGAGTGAGACAGAGAGAAGGGGACAATGAGAGAGAGAGAGTGAGAGAGATAGAGTGAGACAGAGAGAAGGGGATAGTGAGAGAGAGAGTGAGACAGGGAGAAGGAGATAGTGAGAGAGAGAGAGAGTGAGACAGAGAGAAGGGAATAGTGAGAGAGTGAGACAGAGAGAAGGGGATAGTGAGAGAGAGAGATAGTGAGACAGAGAGAAGGGGATAGTGAGAGAGAGAGAGAGAGAGAGAGAGAGAAGCTGATAATGAGTGAGACAGAGAGAAGAGACAGATAGACAGACAGACAGACAGACAGACAGACAGACAGACAGACAGACAGACAGACAGACAGACAGACAGACAGACAGACAGACAGACAGACAGACAGACAGACAGACAGACAGACAGACAGACAGACAGACAGAGAGACAGACAGACAGACAGTGAGAAACTGAGAGACAGAGAGAGAGACCACCGAGAGAGAGAGTGAGAGACGGAGAAGGGGTTAGTCAGAGAGAGAGAGAGAGAGAGAGGAAGAGAGAGAGAGGAGAGAGAGAGAGGGAGGGAGGGAGAGAGAGAAAGAGCATAGGCACCGATGCACAAACAAAACTTTCGGGGGTGGTTACAGGTTAAAGACGTTAGCTTCGAGCTCTGAGGGTCGGGGGATTCGTTTCACGAACACGCCGTTAAGTTCACGAGTGCACTGTTTACGGAGATCCCTGGGGATCTTCGCCGGAGCTACAGACTTCGTGCTTTGCGCGATGCTCTCGGCAAGCGGGCTAGCCATTTTGGGGAGAGAGACCGAGCTATAGAAGGCTGGGGGGGGGGGGTGAGACCGTGCAATGAAGACGATCCTTATGACTTCATCCTTTAACCTTTCGGCAGTGGGTGGAGGGGTGGAGAGGACAACACCCTTATCAATCTTCTAGCGGCGGATAAGAGGCATAAGCCTTATTAAAGTGCACAATAATAAGGATGATGTGTTGAATAAAACTAAAGTCAAAGGTGAATCTTCTTTTTCTTCTTTATCTTGTCTTTTACCGCTTCGGGTGTCGAGGGAGTTATAAGGTCCTGCTCCTTGCTCTTCTGGCTGCATCGACCATAGACACAACTATGGTGCTGTAGTGTTTCTCTGATGTTATCCTTCCATATTGTTCTTGGTCTACCTCTTTCTCTACGTCCCACTTGTATTTTCTTAGGTAAACGCCTAGTGTTGTAAAGCATCTGACGGCATTCACTCAAAGTGGGCAAACCATTTGATTTTATGTCTTTGTATGTAATTTAGACTCGGTTCTGTGCCGACTTTATCTCGTATGACCTCATTCCTGACTTTATCACTTCTGGTCACTCCCAAAGTCTTTCTCAGACAGACAAAGGCGAATTGCAGGCAAGCAGAAACCGGCAGTATGTGGTCAGTATAGGGGAATTGTAAGAAACAAACGGGTTGTGTGTTTTGTTTGTTTGTTGTGAAAACAGAAATGAGTTCAGAGTCAAATTCCCCGTGTGGGTTCCCGGGCCCCATTGTGGGGAAAACAAGAATAGACCCTCTGCCTACCCAAAAGCATGTCGTAAGAGTCGACTAATTGGGGAGCTTCCTTTGAAGTCGGAGTGCATCTGCCTGAGAGGCAAGGAACTAACAGTCTGCATTCAAGTGAATCAGATCTGTAAAACTGATGCACACGCAACACTCAGGTTCTGTAGCAGGACTGCAGTTCAGAAGCGGACGAACAACCAGAACTTTCCACCAGTGTGTACAGCTAGTGAACGCGAAGAAGAAGAAGAAGAGTCAAATCTTCTGTTTCCTTCTTTCTAACCCCCAATGAAGCATGTCCTGAACCAGCTGACGTCATGGTTCTATTCCTCGCTAACACATGCAGCTCTCCCCATATGGTTCCTGTGCAATGACATTCTACTTATGTTTTCAGGTTTTCTTATTGTGTGTCCTATCCAACGTCAGCGTCTTTTCCTTCACATCTGGGTCTTTAAAACTTGTTTAGTTCTCTCCCAAAGCACTACATTAGTGATTCAATCATAACATTAAGTTCTCTCTATTCTGCACAGGCACCAGTGAATCAATGTTTGAGGTGAATGAGTAATTATTTTAGTTGTTATCTGTGTTTCTGCTTCATAAAACTACTGATTTAACATTGGAATTGACTATTTTAAGTATAGTGTTAGTTTTCATATCATTTGAAAGGACCCTTTCCCGCCCCTTTAGGCATATATTTTGCATATAGGGCTAGATCTATTTTTTAAAGACCAGTCGGCACTTAGTGGGTTCATGTCAACATCACGCCAGCCGCCTTTACTTCCCATGACTCCACCTGGTACCTACTCAAGGCTGGGTCGACCTGGGTGCCAAGGTCGTTTTTGAAAGAAAGAAAAAAGTCCGGTACTGCCAGGACTTAAATCAACGACCTTCCGATCCGCACGCAGGCATCTAGCCGCTACACCACATCCTTTCCCAGGATTTCATAATGGCAAGAGTCTTTCTCTCCTTCTCCTCTTATTCTGCTGCTGTTCCTGGTTGTTTTCATTCTTTCTTTGCTATTTCTGCTTTTGGTTTTCTTGTTTGTTTATTTCTTTTTCTTTCTTTCTTTCTTTCTTTCTTTCTTTCTTTCTTTCTTTCTTTCTTTCTTTCTTTCTTTCTTTCTTTCTTTCTTTCTTTCTTTCTTTCTTTCTTTCTTTCTTTCTTTCTTTCTTTCTTTCTTTCTTTCTTTCTTTTTTTCTTTTTTTCTTTTTTTCTTTCTTTCTTTCTTTCTTTCTTTCTTTCTTTCTTTCTTTCTTTCTTTCTTTCTGCTCCCATTTCTCTAAAGTTGAACGTTGTCTTATTTACCTGATTAATACCTGATTATATATCTCTGTGTTAGCACAGTCGATAGGAGACTCGCTTTCAAATAAAGCTGCGACTCGCTGCAACCCACCGCCGGTGTTCGAAATTGGACGGTTCCTGGGGTTCACCCAGCCTCTAGGAAATAGGTACCAGAGTTAACACTCTGGGGTAAATGGAGGAACGTCGCTGTAGCTACGGAGTTTAGTGTGGACTGCACAGTTTCGTATCAGCTGTCCGTACTGGTAGTAGAGCACTTATGGTTTATAACCGTGTGCAAGGACGCGGTAAAAGAACAAGTTATAGCAACACTTACAATTCAAGGAATTTTTATAAGGAGAGAATGTGACAGAAATAGTAAACAAATATTTTTCTTATAGTGCGTAAAACTAATGGACTTGTACTGATTCTCTGATACTGAAAGTTAGGGGATTTGAACCTAGGGCTACTTGTTCGGCGGACAAGCTTGCTAGCCCTAACACTAACAAGATTCCCTCCCATTCACATTTAGCAACAATTAACGTGGCGGAATAACATACCTACTTAATAAATATTCATACAACCATGGTATGACCCGGACGTGAACTTTCGACCTCTTCTGTAGAATGCAGTATAATGGGGCAGTGAACTTTTGACCGGTTCCGTATTTTTTGTTTAACCCTAGAACTTTAGGAACATAAGACGAGTGGCTGGCGTGGCGTGGCCAGGTCATAGAGTTCATGCTGTGCCGGGATTGGTAGGGTTCGTGTAGCTTGTTTTATTTAGCCAACGCCGTTATTTAGCCTGCATTTAGCAGCTCCTTAAATGTGGGAACGCAGTGGCAGGGATGCCAATACTTGGGTTCCCCCCCCCCCCCCCCCCCAAGATCTGGGTTTTTACATGACGCCTTGGGTTCAGAATTTGGACTCTTCGTTGTTTTTTTTTTTTTTAATATAAGTATAAAGTAAAGATCCCTTTTCACGCCTTTAGGCGCATCGGACATATGGGAAAAGCAGCCATATTTTTTTTTTAAATATAAGTATAAAGTAAAGATCCCTTTTCACGCCTTTAAGCGCATCGGACATATGGGAAGAGCACCCACATTTTTACAGACCATTAAGTTGGTAATGTGGTCAGCATTACCCCGGCCGTCTTTACTTCCCCAGGACTTTCATCCTGGTACCCATTTCGGCGACTTCCGACGCCTCATACCGTGATAAAAATCCACGCAGCCAGCAGTGGGTTTCAATCGCGGTACGTTGGAATTACGAGTCGGACGCTTTTTTAAATACTTCCTTATATAAAGTGGGTAAATGTTTCGTTTCGTAACTATAAAATTTGTACTTTTATCAATCTTGGGGTTTTGTTTTTATTATTTGCTTATGTATTGCTTGGGTTTTTTATCAACTTGGCTTGGGTTTTGATTTAAAAAAAATCCCATTAGCAGCATCACGCAGTGGTCGTAGCCATCAGAACCAGAAGGCTCAGGTCCCTAAAATCTGTTTACTGGATCAGGGGTATGCTTGTTGAACTTAAGCTCTTTGTTCAAAGCAGCCTATGTTGAAACATCAATCTTGTGTCTTTGCGGACTTGAAAAGATTCACGCAGATTCACCATACCAGCTAACCTTAATCTTCTTCTTCTTCTTCTTCGCGTTCACCAGCTGTAAACTCTGGCAGAAGGTTCTGGTTGCTCGTCCACTACTGAACTGCAGTCCTGCTCCAGAACCTGAGTGCTGCATGTGCATTAGTTTTACAGATCTCATTCTCTTGAATACAGACTGTTGGTTCCTTGCCTCTCCAGCAGATGCACTCCGACTTCAAAGGAAGCTCCCCAATTAGTCGACTCTTACGACATGCTTTTGGGGAGGCAGTGGGTCTATTCTTGTTTTCCCCACAATGGGGCCCCTGAACCCACACAGGGGGCTTGCCTGAATGATAGTGTCGTGCCTGACTCAGACTAAGTTAATGAGCCAGTGTTTCAAATTAATGTTTATCATGGAACATGTAATTTGTTTCCTGGCTAGAAATAACAAAGACAGGTTTGGGGTCAGGAAAACTGAGATGAAGGAAAGAACCGGTGTTATTCAAATAGTTGCCGGAACCTGGAAGCCTCAGGTCCATAGAACCCCCACCCCAGAAATGTGCTTTTGATATAATGTGAAAAAGATGTAAGGGAGTCGATTGCGGCAGCATATACATTTGAAAAGGGGGGGGGGGTGTGTGTTACACACCTCTTCCCAAGTAATGTTACCTGGCCTGTTTATATTCTCAGAAGGTAAGGTAACATCCTTTGGGACAAGGAACAAAGAATGAATAAATAAATAAACCGACTCTCTTTCATCATTGATTTTAAATTAAAGTGGGGTGAGTGGAGTTGGGGGGGGGGGTGTGTAGCTCATTGGACCTGAGCCTCCAGGTTCCGGCGCCTATTTAAATAATCCATTTCCCCCATCACACAGTCTTTCTGGCCCCAATCCTGTCTTGTTATTTCTAGCCAGGAAACACATTATGCTCTAGAAAGGTTATAACTACTCAATGTCCGCGTCTGAGGAGCAATGACACAATGAGATAAGTCGCCAGTCGCCGCACAAGATAGGTCATCGCACTGGATAGCATCGCACAGGATAGTACCGCAAAGGATAGCACCGCACAGGATAGCATCGCACAGGGTAGGTCACAAGACATGCAGACAAGGGTACTGCATTAGTGAAATCGACAAACGTAATGAAAAGTTGATTCGTGCTGACTGAGACGACCGCAACTGGGCCGATAAGGTCTAGAAGTGACATCTGGGTGGCAGAAAAGTTAAACACTTCTGGGAGATACAAATCTGGAAGTGGCAGTAGGACGGAAAGACTTACAAGCTAGACACGTTTATAAACGAAAAGCAAGGCATGGCATACTAAAGATAAACAATTTAAACAGAAAGGAGGAAACTAGGTGAAAACTGGAGACTTGTGATAGCTAAAATAGGTCAACAACCGCTGAACTTTGGCGCCTATTTCTTTATTCCATAGAATCCTATAAATTTAGCTTTTGGTCTACCGTAGTTTTCTCAAGTGGTACTAATTTGCGTCAAATAATACCGTAATCTAGGTAAGGACAAAAACATATTTTTTTAAAAATAACTATTTGTATTAAAAAGAGTCTTATGGTGAACCTAAGGAAAAAAAAGGCTTCTGTAAAAAATTTTTTTTTTAAAATGGCATAAAATCTAAAATCTATTAGACCTTTGCTGTTGCTCCGTTGAGTGATGGTAGTGTTGAAGATGTTCGAGTGTTCTTGTGTGGAGATGGGAGGTTTGTTGTGAGTTGTGGTGTTGAGAGATTTGTTGAGTGCGAGAGTTTTTTGTGAGACTTCCCCCTTCGTTGTTTTGCGGTGAGTGTAGTTTTTTTCTTTTTTCTGGTGAGAGGTGAGGCCCCCTCTGTGTTACTCACTGAGAGTTCGTCCCTGTGTGAAGCTTTCGTGATCGTGTGTTTTGTGTGTCGTGGTCGTGTCTTTTTTTGAGAGTCGGTTGTTAATGTGTTCTCTGTTGTAATCAAGTGATTAAGTAGTTTGCACTGTTATCGGGTGAATGCCGTGGTTTCGTGTTCGCCCTGCACTGAGCAGAATCCAGAGTGGAGAGACGTTCTCTCTCCTGATACCCGTGAGCAATAGGGGTTGTCGCTGAAAAATTGGGATGATCTGTTTGTTGTGAGTGGAGATGTGTGTATATTCCCTTCTTTGTCGAGGAGTGTTTGTTGTGCGAAGGGAAATAACATCCCACTAACTTTAAAAGATGGTCTGTTGAGATTCGTGTTGATTTTATGTTGTGGTTGTCGAGAGTTGTGTTGAGAGGTTGAGAGTAGGTTTGACTTGAGTCTGTTGTTAAAAATGAGTCAAAAGGGGCATGAGAGACTTACGATGAGGGCGCTGTCAGAGCCCCCTGTTGGTTGTGAGGGGGGATAAGGTTGGGGGGAGGGATGAAGGAGCGTTGTGAGTGAGGGGAGGGAGGAGTGTGTGTGAGTGAGTGTGTTGAGAGTGTTGTGTAGGATTGAGATTTGGTTATTGTGTCTTGTTTGTCGTTTGTTGAGAGATAGGAGGAGAGGATTGTTTTTTGCGTGTTGTGTTTGTGTATGTTTTTTTCTGAGAGTTTATCTGTGTTTGACTAAACAGAACTGATGGGAGTGTGGTCACAAATGAGGAGAGAGAGAGATGGCGTTATTTGCGGTGAGAGTGAGTGGTAGTTTGAGTTTTCAACTAGTTGTTTGTTTGAGTGAAGAGAGGTGGATGGATTACAGAGGTCAGCGATTGCCTGCCAAATAATATTGTAAAGAGATCGTTCGTATGTGTGTTGAGAGGTCAAAATGATGATGAGTTTTTTGAGTTGAGAGTAGTTGTATTCAGCGTCTCTGGGTTTGCGCCGGTGTTGCTTTTTTCCCTTGTTGACCTGTTTTTTCTTTTTTTCTCCCCCACTCTGTTGTGTTCGCTGTTTGATGAAAGTACTTGTTTTTCCCTAGCCATGACGAGTGGAGATGAGTTAGTGAGAGGTTGTACTACTTGTTTCTTTAGTTTATCCTCCCCTTACCTTAGAGTTATTTGTCTCGCCGATGAGTCCCCCCCTGTCGGAGAGCTTGAGATGCCTAACGCTATTGTTCCTCCAGAGCACCTCTTTACTTGGTTGTAAAGAGATGGGTTTTTGACGATGAGAGTAGGTCGTGCTTGAAATCCGATTTCCGAGAGATGTGGGAGGTTGGTCTGTGAGAGGGTGTAGGTCGTAGTAACATCCACTAGGTTGAGATGGAGAAGATGGGTTGTCGTAAAAGGATCAATTGCCGTGGGTTCGGTTTCGCAGGCAGAATTTCCATAGGGGTTGTCGCTGAAAATTGGGATCTGGTAGGTCGAGGAAAGGGAAATACATCCACTAACTTTAAAGCAGATAGGCGAGAAGAAGAAGGAGGAGGAAAAGGGGGCATGAGGAAAAAGAGAAAGGGGGGATAAGGGTGGGGGGAGGGAGAAGGAGGGGAGGAGGGGAGGAGAAAGAAGGAGGAGGAGAGGAGGGAAATAAACAGAACTGATGCGGACTGTGATCATGTAGCGGGCTGAATGAGGTTACCAGTCAGCGATGCCTGCCAAAGTAAAGAGATCGCGTTGAGGTCAAAGACTGGGCCGCCGGTGTGTGACCTGTTACTCTTGTTGGTGTTCGCTGCAGTGGAAACTACTTGTTTGTTCCCTAGCCATGGAAGGGCAGAGTTATGTTTCTTTATTTACTTTTTATTTTATTTTGTGATCGTAAGTGAGGATGGTTGTAAATCACGTAGGTCGTAAATCACGTAGGTCGTAAATCACATAGGTCGTAAATCACGTAGGTCGTAAATCACGTAGGTCGTAAATCACATGGGTCTTAAATCACATAGGCCGTAAATCACATAGGTCGTAAATCACATAGGTCGTAAATCACATAGGCCGTAAATCACATAGGTCGTAAATCACGTAGGTCGTAAATCACATGGGTCGTAAATCACGTAGGTCGTAAATCACGTAGGTAGTAAATCACATGGGTCGTAAATCACGTAGGTCGTAAATCACATGGATCGTAAATCACGTAGGTCGTAAATCACATGGGTCGTAAATCACGTAGGTCGTAAATCACGTAGGTCGTAAATCGAGGTGTACTATGGTTTAGTTTATACAACGGATCAACATCCATGGCACAAGGGTAGTAACCCATAAGTGCGACTTCTAGAAGAATCTCATCGCGGTGCACGAACTCCGTAGCACCGGCAAGGATCCTGAAATACTGTGGGTAAATTTTTAACTCTAAATGTTGCCAGGGCAGCTCCGTTAGGCTACTCTTCTCAATGTAAAACTGCCAAGCGATTTTCTTTCTGTGCGCGGACAGTACACACGAGCGTCCAGTCTTACTAACCAGAGACCAGGGGAAATTACTAGAGGTCCACATTTAAAAAATACCATCCTTTAACGGAGCCTGAATCTCTAGCACTCGAGGCGGACGCCGTGCTTCGAGAAAAACTAAGCCTCCCCTCTGAGAAGTACTATAATTCCTTTCTACTTCAGTAGGTGTATTTTTTAATTTAAAAATCCCGTTCTTGTGGTTTTGGGACCAAATTACGCAAGCTATACTAGCTTGATTTTCTCAAAGACAGGGGTGGAGGCCGATGAGGCATCCAGGCTTCGATGGGGAGAAAGCACATTGAGCATCTACTGGTCTGCAACTTGGAAACTGGCATCATAAATACGGCTTAAGGCATAGGGGAAAAATCTTGGCCTAACTTTACTAACGTTACTTACTTTAATAACTTCGGAAAGTTACTTATGTTGTATATTTTGTATAAAGCAATACATTTTATGTTGTGTACTCCACGTTGTGTGCTTTATTGGTCGGTCTAATTAGTTCTTGTTTTGCTTACAGATGAACAAACCACATGAAGAGAGCCCAAAAAAATCACCTAACAGAGTACAAGGTAAGAGATGTTATCAGTATAGAATTGTGTGTGTGACAGAGAGAGAGAAAGAGAGAGGGAGAGAGAGAGAGAGAGAGAGAGAGAGAGAGGGAGAGAGAGAAAGAGAGAGAGAGAGAGAGAGAGGGAGAGAGAGAGAAAGAGAGAGAGAGAGAGAGAGAGAGAGGGGGAGAGAGAGAGAGAGAGGGAGAGAGAGAGAGAGAGAGAGAGAGAACGAACTAGAGAGAAAGAGGGGGGGGGGGGGGAGGGAGAAACTTTTAATGGTCGCTGTTATTAGTCATGCTAAAATGATAAAAACAAATTTGTGCAAGCGGGAGTAAATAGTAGTACATTTTACCCCACCAGAACGTTACCCAAGCGATAAACACTCGATGACACAAAGTGCCACCATGCAGATGAGGATCACCCGTAGAGAGGTCCCGGAAACCGTGTTCAGCCATTAGACCATATTTATGGCCGGGCTATATTGCAGCCCCTGGCAAGAGCCAGGATGTGGCTTCAAAACAACGACAAATTGCATCCCACATGGGCATGGCTAAAAAATGAGCGGGAGGAGAGGTCCATAATACAGAGAGAGAGACAGAGAGACTATTACTAACCAGCAACAGCTGTTGATCATGTTGATAATATAAATAACAGTTACACACGCGGGAGAGATTTCTATTTAAGAAGGATTGGCAGAGAAAGAAAGAGTGAAAAAGAAAGCGAAACGGAAGGGGAAAAAAAAAACGAAATAACAAGCAAAATGAAGAATTTCATATCAAGAAATAAGATTAAGGGGGAACAACTCTATACTTCTTGTTTTAGTGTTGCTAATTTACAGTTGTTCCCCTTTGATGCAAATGGTTGCCATTATAGTAAAGTATAATCGTGTACTATAGCAGTGTGTTTGCTGTTCTTCTCTAGCCAATATTTTGTTTCATTATGTGTATGCGTATTGAACATTTGCTCTTTTGTTTGTTAAAATATTTTGTTTGTAATTGATTGTTGTTTGGTTTTGCTATTTTAAGAAATGTATTTCAGGAGTTGGCCAGGTAATGTCAGACTAGACATTACTCCAAAAAAGAAATTACAAAATAAAGATGAAAGTGCAAGCTGGTTTCATTATGTTGCTGAGGAAAAAAGCATACACATACACACAAATTATATTATCAACGTCCATTGAAATTATTAATAAAAACAATCAATGAAATTATTATATAACCCGAATAACCCGACGATATTTGTGTCTTCTTTGTTCAAATGAAATTATCAACAAGTGTTCCCACAAATGTGCCATAAATTGACATAAATTGATTTGGCATCAACCCCCCTTCCCCTTTTTTTTCTTTTCCTCTCTCTCTCTCTCTCTCTCTCTCTCTCACTCTCTTACATGCACATACTCCCTTTCTTACACACACTCTCTTTCACAAAGACTCTCTATAGCACACTCTCACACACTCTCTCACTCACACATTCTCTCACTCACACATTCTCTCACTCACACTCTATTTCTCATACACACTCTCTCTCTCCACACACATACTTACTCACACATTCTCTCTCTCTCTCTCTCTCTCTCTCTAACACACTGTCTCTCAGATGCACTCTTTCTCCACACACACACACTCTTTCTCTCACACTCTCTCCACACAGTCTAACTCTCTCTCTCACACACATATTTTTTTTCCATGTGAGTAGACTCAGAAAACTAATTACTCCAGAGATTACAGAAACCCATATTTATTTTCTGTGAGAAAATACCCAACTCATAATTGCCCAACATCAACTTCTTTTGCTGACTTCTTGATTTACATTAGTTTTCCTTATTTTAGCTGGGCATGGATAGCATCATACAATTTTTTTTTTAAACTTTCTTAAGGGCTAGTGTGTTGGCTGAAGAAACTTTCTCTCTGGCTAGCTGCATGATTCAGATCCACAAAACGTACTCCACGTGTGGGTTCTGTGGTCCCATTGTGGGAAAAACAGGAATAGACCCACTGCCTCCCCCAACCAGCATTGTGTGAGAGTTGAATAACTGGGTGCTTCCTTCAAAGTCGGAGTGCAATTGCCTGAGCGTCAAGGAACCAACAGTGTGCATACAAATAGGCAAGATCTGTAAAACGGGTGCACATGCAAAACCTAGGTCCTGAAACAAAGCCAAAGTCTAGAAACTGACGAACAGCCAGGTCTTTCAGCCACATGTGGTTAGGGATTTTTTTTGCGGTTTGGTGGGGGGGGGGGGGGGGGGGGGTGGAGTAGAAAAGTTTTATGGAGACTGGTGAAGGAAGATACAGAATAAAACGATGTGAATATGGTGTGTTGTGACAGAAAATGTATCACCCACTAACCCTAACATTAAAATAATAATAATAATCTAACAAATTACGAACTCCGTAGCTAGAGTGTCTACACCCAGGGATCTTTAAAAATAGTTGCTCTTCCAGACTCAACACAACAAAGGAACCCAAGACCTTCAGAACATGAGTCAAACCACTTGACCACTTCAGACAGCCTAATCACTACCCAAACCCCAGGCAACACAATGCTGGCTCTAATGTCAGCGCAGGCGGCGGGTAGTGTATGCGACACGGCGGGTGGGTGAGTGTAAAGCCAGGATGTTGAAGCTACGCTTCGTTAACTAGCAAGTTCATAACCCTCCCGCTCAAACCAGTCACCGGTTGTTGCTGCTACCCTGTACAGTGTTTAGCTTTGTCATAACTACTACCCGGCGTCGTATCTCAGGGGATCAGCCCTGATATCACGTGTCCGCGTGTATCAATAGTCAAATACAAACGGTACAGCACACCGGGAATCCCACGGTAAGCCCTCCACGCCCCTCCTTGCCCCAACTATCTTTTACTGAAATTCGAGAATAAATTCTTTTAAAATTTGAATACACAACCAACCAGCCAACCGTACCTCACACTTTTGCGTTGAATACAAGGGGACTTAAGTTGCCCTAGAACTGGCGGTTCTAAAACCGGGGTAAGCTCATCCCATTGGGATCACTGGGAGTCCAGCAGTTGAGGCAGCAGTTGACTTGATTGAAATGGCAAGTTTTTTTTTTTTTAGATGAGGAAGGTCGCATGGCTAGTACTATCGCCACCGACTGCGCGGGTTAGAATTTTATTTGGGTCGGGCAGGTTAACTTGGACAACAAATGCCTACAGAAGTTGGATGTGTCAGCCGAATGGCGCAAATATCGCATCCATGTTGTGTGCCCATCGCATATACGTCTTCAGTGGACGCCGAAGAAGAAAACGAAGAAGGAGGAGAAGGGGGAGGAGGAGGAGGAGGTTGGTAAAAGAAGAAAAAACATAAGACAGAGAAACAATCCATGACCTGACCGAGGATTTTAATCTGTCTTTCGCCCGACAGCCCGGTGTTCTTTTCAGTTCGACCAAGGGATCGCGACCAACTTATAAAAATTGGAACCAAATGTACTGAACAACGTTGACGAAGCCTGGTCAAGATCATAGTGGCAATGGAGGAATTAGTGTCGGAGCAACTGCGATAAAAGCTACTAAAACAGCACGAAAAACTGATACAGCAATATCACCATGAATAGTCAGGAGACAACCCAGTCAATGACAGTAACACCACAAACGGATGGCACAATAAGGAACACATCCCCTATCAGATCCAAGCCTACACAATGAGACGGACACGTCTTGGCAGCCCAGGTAGACACAGAAGACATGGCATACTAGCCTCAAACACAAGGCAATGGAAAAGTCACACAGTTGGTTGCCATAATTAGAACTGATATTGACTAGGACGAGACTGGCTCCCTAGTCAAAGGTTGAACAAGGCAAATTGAAATTGAACGAACGAACGAAACTTTGAAAATATTCATGGGCCTGGCCTGTCTTTGGAAATAATAAGCAACGTGAAAAGAAACTACCTAAGTATGTGACTGTTGTCTAGCATAATAGGAGCTTTCTTTCTGGTAGTTAACCTGCCAGCAAGCAAGGTGGTTGTTTCCGTGGCCGATCTGTTGGTGCCGTTTGCCTCCTCCCGCCGTGGTATAGCGGCTAAACGCTAGTCTGTGGGTAAAAAAGTTATGGGTTCAAATCCGCATCTAGTGGATGGACTTTCTCATAGACTCTCATGTCGACCTGGCCCCAGCCTGTAAACATCTTTTGTAAATAGGCATTTTCAAAACAGCACAGATATGTAAAATCTATGTACACGAAAAGTCAAGAAGTGGACGAACAACCTAAACTTTCCTCAGGAGTTTATAAACGGTAAACTCGAAAGAAAAAACAAACTCTTCTTTAAGCAAGGGTGGCAACAGACAATACAAATTTGAGACCCATTGTAAGTCGTAGTTGTAACTGATAGGGCTGGTCATCAGTGGGTTATCCTATCAATGTCTCTAGGTGTAGAATGGGTTGCAGGCCTAACTTTGAAAAAAAAAAAAAAAGGTAAAGTCGGGTAAGTGCTCTGCCACCAGTACAGACAGCTGTAAGAAGCTGTCCGCCTGTGTCGCCGTCCGCACGTAACTCCTTAGCTACAGCGACGTTCCTTCATTCACCCCAGAGTGTCAACTCTGATACCCAAATCCTAGAGGCTGGGTAAACCCCGGGAACCGCCCGGTTTCAAACACCGACCGTGGCTGTAGCGAGTCACAGCTGGATTTGAAAGCGAGCCTCCTATCGACTGCGCTAACGTTGCTCCATAACTTTGATAGTTACACATCTTTAACGAAGGACTGTCTGTCTGCCTGTGCTCATTCACACATTCACACCGGAAAGTCTTTAAAAAGGCGTTCAGTAAAACCTGTCCCTTTTATGTGGCAATGTGTGAAAAGCATAGTTAATGACTGTTGGTAGATCGCACTGTCGCTGTTATTAACTAAGCTATATCCTTAAGTCCTTTTTAGGACGTAATTTTTTGTTATTTGAAGCCCCACTCTGGCTTTTGCCAGGGGCCGCAGTATAGGCAGGCCAAAAATATGTCTCAACGCGGTTTCTGGGACCTCTCCACGGTGATCCTCATCCACATGGTGGCACTTTGTGTCATCGGGTGTTTATCGCTTGTGTGATGTCCTGGTGGGGTAGAAATTCATTCATTTATTTCCCTTACAACACCTTTTATAAACATATATATATATATATATATATATATATATATATATATATATATATATATATATATATATATATATATATATATATAAATATAAATCTACTTCTTTCTTTGCGTTTCTATCAATACATTGTCTCTTGACAATACCTTGAATGTTAGGTTCCTTTAAAAATAATGTGCTAACATAATTAACCCCCTTTACGCCAATGATGCAAGGGAGTATCATCATCATCATCTTCCCATTCACCGGCTGTAGACTCCGGCGGAAAGTTCTAATTGACCGTCCTCTTCTGGACTTTGGTCCGGTTCCAGGATTTGAGTTTTGAGTGCACTTCCGTTTTACAGAGGTGGATTATTGGTGTGCAGACTTATGGTCCTCGCCGTTCAGGCAAAAGCACTCCGACTTCGAAAGAAACGTTGAACTTATCGATGATGGCCAGGTGCCAGGTTGGGAATCTGTTGCTAGGATGACGGCGCAGACGTTTATTTTGTGTACATCCGTGAAGTGGCACATTAGGATATATCTAAGCCATAATTCCGGGCTCTTTCTCAATAGCCGACCAGATATGACGTCACGGAACAGTCCAATATTTTCGACGGGTGGTCTTCTTCTTCTTCTTCGCGTTCACCAGCTGTACACTCTGGCGGAAAGTTCTGGTTGCTCGTCCACTACTGAACTGCAGTCCTGCTCCAGAACCTGAGTGTTGCGTTTTACAGATCTCATTCTCTTGAATACAGACTGTTGGTTCCTTGCCTCTCCGGCAGATGCACTCCGACTTCAAAGGAAGCTCCCCAATTAGTCAACTCTTACGACATGCTTTTGGGGAGGCAGTGGGTCTATTCTTGTTTTCCCCACAATGGGGCCCCGGAACCCACACAGGGGTCGAGGGGTGGTAAGACCGGATTTCCCAACCCGGCTGTGTGTCCCCCCCCCCCCCCGGCTTTATGTGTGTCTTCTAAGTCGTTGCCAAGGTTTTATCGCGTTTCTTCTTCCGGTGGCATATCCTAATCCCGCACAGATGGATTTTTCTATCCTTCTGTCAGAAAACTTACATCAGGAGGCTAGAGTAGCCTTTATGAAAGTTAACATGCCGTCGAAATCGCCCCGTGTCCCACACAGCTTTGTCTTCTTTGAGGTTGGAAGAGGCCAGATTGCGACTCTGCTGTCAGCATTCAGTTGACAGTGTTAGAGAGTAGCAGCACATGCTCAGCATTTTCGGGTGCCACGCTGCAGGGACACGTCTCCGTGTTTCCTACACTGAAATATTTAAACATATATTGACGAAGTCCGTAGCACTGTCCTTAGTTTCAATATAACACATTGTCCGTCTGTAGACAGGTGATAAAGCGAGTCTTGGAGAGAAAATTTGGTGTGTGTATCCAACCACCTTTCTTTAGATACTTTATTGTATTATATTATTATATTTAATTTGGTAGTACGAGTATTTTCACTAGTGGGCTTGAGGTTTTCGTTGTTAACTATAGTTAGTTGCGAATCCTTTACAAGACGTCGCAGAACGAACCCTAGCATTTTTAGCTGTTGTGGTTTTTCTAGGCAAATTTTACGTTGAGTAGTTTGCTATTGCTACTGAACGGTCAACTCTCGGTACCACTATCGAAACCAAAGCAAGACAGATCGTCTGCACTTTGGATCGATCTCGGCACTCCGGGAAGACGAAGCGCGTTCGCAACGCCTAACCCACAGACGCCGATCTTTGTTAACTAAACTGAAGCGCAATGCAGCTCCTTGAAGACCCTCCGATAAAATGAGCCTTGTTAAAGTGCGTAATGGTTGGTGGGTCGTTTAGTCCCATTACAGTTTCTTTTTGATGAGGGATGGGAGTCTTCAAGAAGCATGGGCTTTCATATTTCCGCGTTTTAGAAAGGAAGTATAATTTTGTAGCATAATGAAAAGGCTCAGTAATATACTGAATTACTTGCAAAGAATGTCTGGGTGGCGCCAACAGCGTGTTAAACTGTTACACACATCTCCGCCCTACTTCACGCTCCAGTGACGTCATACAAGTGTAATTCCTGTCATAACTTGTCGATTTATATAATCTGCCAGTGTATGACTCATCGGGAAATCATTGCTGGCAAAAGTCTAGCGTATGACGTCACAACGTCCAGCTTGAGAATAGAGGTGGCGGCGGTAACGGGAGCTTTCCGATGGCTGGCGTCTTGTAACTATAAAGGACTCGCAGAGCATGCTAGATTAGGTAGTCACTTGTTTGCTGTGCGTCGAATGGCTCGCACCTGTTCATAAGATTGACATTTTTTGTCAACATTACGTGTACAGGGGGGAAGGAGAGGGGGGGGGGAGGAAAGGGGAGAGGATGATCCGCTCACGAACTGATGCATGCTGCTGAAGTTCACAGCTTACGGAGAAGGTATGATTGCTCATGCTAGTCGGCAAGACACTTGATGATGATAAGCAGAAGGTATGTTTAGTGCGTAGGCGTTCTTTAGATCTAGTTGTGCCTGACATCGAGGATCGTCTTATCAGTTTTTTTTTTTTAGTATCCAGAAGCCATGAATTGTTAACCCTTAGGCTCGGTATTATGGATATCGCAACCCTTCGGCTTTGATTCTATGACAAATACCGTAAATCTGGGAGAAATGTGGCTTTTCTGCCTACCCCCTGGCGTAAACCCGGACCACAAGGAGTTCGTCACCCGGTCTTAAGCAGAAGACCCGGGTTCGAATCCACGGGGAAGTTGACACCTTCCCTTGTCGAGACAAAAATACAAATCCTACCCTGTACTGTTGGTGGGTCAGCACTAGCCATGCGGCCTTAAATCCTTTAGCTCACAGACACCCCCTCCCCACTCCCCCTTTTCCTTTGTTTTCGCACCACGAAACGGTTAATTCTGACAGTAATGGCAATTTTGTTTTTATGGCAGCCGTCATCTTGCAGTTAAATGTTTTACTACTGTATGCATGTTTTTTTTTTTTTAAATAAAGAAACTGGTACTCGCCACAAGGCGTCTTAAAACGGTGCCGGTATTCAGTAAAAAGTGTGTATTACAAAGGCACTGAAATAAAAATAATGCAAAAAATTTTTTTAAAATTAAAATAGTGCCAGTAATGCTCCCCCCCCCCCCCCCCCCAAAAAAAAAAAAAAAAAACCCATACTATATATCCGATTTATGCAAACCTCTAATTGGTTGTCTTTTATGATATGCATTTAAAAAAAAGATGGTTATGTCTATTATCTTGTCCGTTTTGATCGCGGCGGTCCACTCGGGAAGACAGAATCTCGTCAGCAGGGGACTGCAACTGTCTAGAGAGCAAACTCGATAAAAGCTGTCCCCAGAAACGGAATGTGTCAACCATATATTTGGTGGGGAGGAATCGACACATACGGTTGACTCAATGACCATGCCTCGCTCCTCCACCCACATGAGATAAGGGCCCCAGTCAAAGTTAAAGGCAGAAGGGCACAGCTGGCTGAAATGTCTACATGTGGGTGGCCAGAAAAGCGAAAAATAGAACCCCGGGTCTCGTTGACATAAGAACTTACCACAGAAGAGGGAGGGTGGAAGGTGGTGGGGGATAAGGGAAGGCAACTCACGGAATCCAAATGGGAAATTGTTTGAACAACGCAGCCGGAGGGAAGCAATTACCCGCCCATTCTGTCCAACAAAGTCCTCATAGTTCCCTTTTCTGTGTCGGATTTAGGATTAACCAGAACAAAAGCTACTGACCCCCACTAGAACAGCGTATTCTTTGTGTTGAAACCGCTGCGTTCATTACAGGAATGGAAACGATCGACGAAGTATAAAGAAACCCAACGTCTTCACGCTTGACTATGTAATTACACCTTTGGACCAAAAAAAAAAGAATAGCCGAGTTTGAGCTACTTCTAGTGACCAGGGTCGTGTTGACATGCTTCACAATGGAAGAAAATGGACCTGGTCGTTTGGAAAACCCATTATTTTTTTGTTTGCTGCCCTCTGAGGATCCCTGAATGGTCATACTCCTGTCTGTCCTTGTGTCAGGGTCCTTGCCGGTGCTAAGGTGTTCGTGCACTGCACTGAGATTCTTCAGATTCAGGCTTGAGTTTGAAGTAGAACGGAGCACTTATGGGTTACCACCCTTGTGCCATGATGTTGATGTATTTTTTGTAAAAATATCCAGAAACCATAAGTACTATAGATATCGCAACCCTTCGACCTTGATTCAATGATAGAAACCGTAAATCTAGGAGAAATGTGGCTTTTATGCCTACCCCCGGGAGTGAACCCGGACCACAAGAAGTTCGTCACCCGGTCGCCGCGCAGTCAGGTTTAACCAGCTGAGCTAGCCCGGCTAGCTAGCGTAGTTGGTTAAACCTGACTTCGCCGAAAGATTGCAATATCCATAGTACCGAGCCAAAGGGTTAACAATTCGTGGATTCTGAATACTTAAAAAAAAAAAAAAAACAACCCAACTGAGCTAGCGAGCATAAACCATGTATAAACTAAACTTCTGTCATTTCTCTTACGAGTAGCGGTTGGGTCTTACTGTGTTATACATATTACCAGCCGTTAAATGTTGAACTAGGGATCGTCATCACAGCACTCGGGACACCCTCATAAGCGCTCCGTCCACATCTTCAGCAGCAAGCGAAGAATTCCCAATTTCCTATGGCAGCAGTAACTGTTTGATAATCAATCCGTCTCGCCTTTCTCTTGAGTGTTGAGCATCGGTCAGATCCCCTGGTAACTCCTTGCAGCGCCATTCTCTAGATTGTAATGATCTGTTTGTGCCTCTGCGTTGTACACTGGTTAGCACAGGGCCCTCACAATATCCAGCTTGCTTTAATAAAGACATTATACACGAACTAAAATAAACTGTTAAATATTTATATATGACAAATCCTTTCAAATTGCCAGTGCATGTACATCATACATGATCCTATATTCTTCTTCTTCTTTTCCTCCTCCTTCTTTCTGTCAACCTCTTTCTCGCATATCCTCAGGCACGGCTTTTCAGTCAAGTACTCGGGGCAACATTTTTAAAATGGAAATGGTCACATTTCAAAGGCCAGAGCTCCAGCGTAGAAAGATCATTAACACCATACAACTGGCAATGATCAGAGGGTCTCAGCGGGCCATTTGCTGGGTCTCCGCGGGCCACATTTAGTCCATGAACCGCCAGTTAAATTGCGATGTCCCAAGCATTTACCAACCATCCAGTAAGCAATTGTGTTCAAATGTTCCCTTCTGGTGACTTTTTGCCCTAGACTGGTCACGTGGAAAGATTCCTCACAAAAGGGAACCTTCTAGACTTTTCTAAACGGGTCCCTAGGTATTTCGTTTTGCCGATACTTGCTTTAATCCACAAATAAAAGATTGCAGCCACCCGTGTCATTTCAAATACAAATGTTTAAAACTCTTTTGAATGCTTCCTTTTCAAAACCGCTTTAGAAATAGTTGGTTATGAATTTATATATACACCCGAAACTATAATATGTGTCGGTGGAATGGGGTATTTCTATTAAATATAAAACGAATACTAGGTATGTATGCAGTGACCCGTGCAATGAACTAAACAGAGGGAAAAGAGAGGTGGGAGGGGTAGTGGGGGGGGGGGGAAGATGACAAGCCAAGCTTACCCTAAGATCAACCCCTAGTGCTTGGCATTCGTGCAGAGAGACCATACAAGTGTCACAGCACATCAGTACAAACGGAATTCAACAAAAGCACTAGTTTCCCCTCCTCCCCCAGGTTTCTTTTGAAATCCCTCCACCCCAAGTTGAACTCGACGCTACTTAAAATGGGGACGAATGCTTCGCGCCAAATGGAGGTCATGGGCGTTCTCCTTGATCGTGTGTGAAAAGAATCGGTTTAATGAAATTCTACTGTGACCATTAATGTGGAGCTTTTAGTGTATAGCAAATATTTAAAAGAAAGACGAAACGCCGACTGGGAACTTACTGAAAACGCCAGCCACAAACGGTATAGCCTTATCTAAATATGATCTTGAACTTGCCTTTCCTAAGCGCGGGAAACAGCATTGACCTCCATTAAGGAGACGCCCTTGGCTGTTGTGTCAAAACTATTGAAAGACAGGTACACCCCTCCCGTCCACCCACCTCTCTCTTGGGCTTAAGGCTTTAGAAATCTCACCTTTAGAAACGACTACCCCGGGGTGCATGGAGTCTTTTGTTCAGCTGGGTAGCTGGTTAGCTGGCTTGAGGTTTTAGAAGCTAGCTTGTCACACACCAGACAGGACATCAAGCTAGGAGGATCGCTGGGTATGACGCAGGTCGAGTTGTAGGGCAGACCTTGTTGCTGGCTCTGAAGTTGTATGAAGTGTTTCAGATATTTGTACATGCCAGTGTTTGGGAACATCGACACCAAGACGATTGCTTGATCTATAAGTACCGAATTTTTCCTACCTTGAGGTGACTTTAGGAAAGTTGTGAATTTTATTTTCACTTCAGTTTTCATTTTGTGGTTGAACTTTATATTTTTTGAGTCTTGTTAGAAGGTTTTAGAATTCTTAAGGACAGACAGAAAGAAGTTAAGTGATTCGGTAGAATTTGTTTAGATTTGTTTCACTAGATGGGGTATTTTAAGGAGTTGTGAACATTATGCGTTTGTTTAATGCTATAGTTGTTCTCAAACTGTATTCAGTATTGGTTCTAACTTATTCGTACTGCAGGTTTGTATTAGTATGAGCTAGTGTTTGCTTTTTAACACGCTGTTAATGTTAATGGCCGGAACTGCGCCGTTTTAAGCATCTGGGAGTAGCTGTAGTTTGTTGCAAATGTTAGTTTGTTGGAATTGAAGATTTAGTTCAGATTGTCTCTATATTTTGTCCCCATAATTTTAGCCATGACTTTTTGAAGTTGATTGGTTATGACACACAGCGTGTTATATACTCGTCCCAATGTGGGATGTAGTTTTTCGTTATTCAAAGCCCCACCCTGGCTTTTGCGGGGGGCCCTCAATATAGCCGGGCCATAAATATGTTCTAACGGCTGAAAGGGATTTCTGGGACCTCTTCACGGGTGATCCTCACCCGCATGGTGGCACTTTGTGTTTCCGGGTGTTTATCGCTTGTGTGATGTCCTAGTGGGATGCAAAACGAGAGTTAGAACACAATTATTTGTGGCTATCCTTTGTTATAATTCTGGCCAGTTTGTTGAAGCTACCTACAGATGTTCTGATTCTGGCTAAAGCTGTTTGTTAATATAACTGGTTTAATTATGGTGGTTGTCGAAACTGGCCACTGTTTCAGTTGTTTCTATAGCTTGTTGAAAGTGACTTTTGATACAATGAGAACGTTGGAGGAAATACTTTTTTAGTTTCCTCAGTGAAGTATTTGTGTTGGAAATGTAGTCTGGGTTTACAGTTTACTGTGTAATTGGTAGATTGAGACTCTAAGTTGATATCAACTTGTTTTCGCTTTCCATCTGTGTTTGAATACTCTTGTGTTGTATCCAGTTTGCTGTAATCTTGTATTTCTTTGGGTTTGTAGCAAAAAAAAATATTTTTTTGGGGGGGGGGGGGGGGGTCGGTTTAACTGATCCTTATGGGGTACTAAAGTTATTTTATCTGTACAGTTTCTTTTTTAGTAGCAAGCTAGCAATGTCTTTGGAATACTCTATACATTCAAATCTATTTGTCCAATACTTCCACTGCTTTCACTAATTATACCTAAATTATCAAACTCCTTTTTTCATATAACTCTTACATGAGCTAATTATGTTAAAGGACTGATTTTTTTAAGGTACCTACAGATGGGGAAGAAGGCAATAATTAAGGCTAAATGTTATAAAGTTGTCGAGCTGTGTATTTTATTTAATGCTACCTGTCATCTCATAGATTAGATTCTTCTTCTTCTTCGCGTTCACCAGTCGTAAACTCTGTTGGAAAGTTCTGGCTGTTCATCCACTTCTGGACTGCAGTCCTGATCCAGAACTTGAGTGTTGCGTGTGCATCCATTTTTCAGATCTGACTCATTTGTATGCAGACTGCTGGTTCCTTGCCTCTCAGACAGATGCACTCCGACTTCGAAGGAAGCTCCCAATTAGTCAACTCCTATGACATGCTTTTGGGTAGGCAGTGGGTCTATTCTTGTTTTCCCTATAATAGGGCCCTGGAACCCACACGGGTAAGATTAGATTCTACAGCTCTTGCAAATAACACAGTATCCGAAAACACGCACAAATGCAATAAATATTGGGCAGTATTTCATGTATATGCACTAATTTCATTTTGTTCCTCGGTTAAATGAAACTGCATTGACTGCTGAAGATGGGGGCAGAGCACTTATGTGAAATTTCTGTGTGCTGTAACGTTGGTTCTTAGCTGAGCTCAGTTCAACCCGTTCTCGACATGTTTTACTTTTCCTATCAGAATGGTCTTTTTTGGGGGCTCCACTGTATATGCCTGGATATGTTTATTGCCTGAATATACTTGGGAATACTGAATTTACAAAAAAATGTCTTTGACATTATCATCGTGTCCAGGACTTGTAGTGTGTGTGTTTTTTTTTAATGTGCCTGTACTCACCATAGTGTTTTTTTTAAAGGTGCTAGTACTCACCACATTGTCTTTTTCTAAGCATTGCGGTGGGAAAAAAAAATATAACAAAAGTGCTAGTACTGCCAAAAAACCTGGCCAGGTCCCTCTAGCTCACATCTGTACACCGTAATACAGGGAAACTCCAAAGCCTTCAACCCATCTAGAGTTTACTGGAGAGGGTTCCCACTGTGATCCGCACCTTAAGCATGCCATTTTTCTAAGCTTAGCTTTTATTGAGTTCATTTTGTAAGTCTCACTGTTGCAGATCTAACGTGCCACACTCAAATTGGTCAAGCTATCTATGATTCATTCTATAGGATGTCCCTAGGATCTCTGACATTTTCCAAGTGTCATTGTGATTATTACGTGTGTAAAATTATCGTATTACCAAAGGTCCCATTAACACGTCTGTTTTATATATTACATAAGGTGTGGTCAACCGCATAGGATATCTTCAGGGACTCTACCATAGGATCCTCCAGGTGTCATAGTGTTTTCTGTCAAATTATTGTATTGCTAAATGTCTATCTAATTAGTACTCGTCTTTAATACTTCCCTAGTTTTAGTCGCACACTATTTATCGGGTTTTATTTCCCACCTACAAGGAAAACGTGACAAGACTTGGTCAGTTTTACATTCAGCATTACTAGTACATATCAAATGGGTTGACTTTAAGAGAAGTGAAGAAATGTCTGCGTCACCACTGGTAAGCACAAACATTGGTAATACAAAGACAATGTCGCTGTAATGGACGTATCTTGGGAAGAAACGGAAAGGAAATCAACAGATAGGCACTACAATGGTAAATGAAAGGATTGTGCAAGCAGTGAGAACCAAAGGAAAGTAATTTACACCCACCAGCGAAGCTACCTACCACGGCAGACTCTGTCTGGAAAAGGCGGTGCTGTCTACTGTACCCAAAGGTACTAGACTGAATTCCATCCATAATTGAATTGACACCGCTGGACAGAACAGAATTTGAGACTAGATTCTGCACCCTATGTGACGTAATGGCACAACCGGCCACTGATGATGACTAACTAGTGCGTCAGTTATGCTCTGAATTCCTTTCTTTGTTTCTGATCTACTACCTCCCGTCTTGCAGTCTCGTTAGTATTCTGATCAAGTTTATGGCCTGGGATTTGCCCGGCTTTAATTGACTTAAACTAGGTGTGTTTGCCTTTATCTCCAGGTGTTTAAGTCAGACGGGGTGTTCTGAACTTGTACCGGTTAAATTACTTTTAGTGGGGACAAACTTAACACACCTGAACACAGGTGTATGTGTTTGATCATGGGCGTCTTTTCGATTACTTCTGTTAGGTGTCTTGGGGAAATGATAGTGGATACTTGGCCGATAGAGTAGGTGTGGTGTTTAGGTAGACTAAAAGAGTGAGAAGGTGATACCCTTAAAGGAAAGGAGAGTTATAGAGGAAGTCAGTCAGATAGATGATTAATTTTGACGGACAGACATTTAAGTAGGTTAGACCATAGCCAGCTGGAGGGATCAATAACTGGCCGTAGTAAGACAAGTCTGTGTTGGGCTAAGGGTACAGATATCGCAGCCTTTGCGGGAAAACATAATTCAGCATGTCAGTCTTTTCTGAGCAAACGCGCAATAATAATAAGCAGAAGAAGAAGAAGCAGGATTAAAAGGAATTAGAGAAATCAGCCCTTACAGAACCATTGTGAAGATACACAGAGAAAGAATTGTTAAGACCATTCTGTTTATTTCTTCATTTCTCTGTAATTATCGTGCCAACATTGCTTGTAAATTGATGCACCTTCACCAAGTCATTTCAGTTGTGAATAAATTAAACGTTGACTATAAATCATCTGAGAATTTTAATTAAATGTGACCACACGGTGGGGCAAATATAATACATATAGTTTAACGGGACATAATTGTATACAGTTTGTAACTATTCATATCATTACCAAGGTAGCACTAATTGATCAATTACCTAAATTCCCTAATGGAATTTCTCTAAGGCTAATGAAGACAGACATAAAACAATTTTATAAGATACAAATACCTACCAAATTTTCTAGATGAATAAGTCTGGATTAGAAGTAAACATTCAAAGTTTGGTATAATTGTAACACTTCATAGAACACAAAGCCCTGATACTCATGTGTACACAGTACTTGTTATTAACACGTTACTTCTGCTTTAGGCTCATGTTATCGTAAGGAGATATTAGTTCCAAAGTATTTAGCCTACTGCTTACTGTCAGGGTTGTCCTAACGCTTGGGTCCGGCGAGCACTTGCTGGGAAGCCCCACGTGCTAACCTGTTTATTGTCAAGTGACTTGATATAATGGTTGTTGTAGGGGGCGCCTGCGTACTTGTTTTCCCAGTGGCCCATAATGCTTTTTAGGGCGGTTTTGCTTAAACATCATAATTTATAAAACATTAGAAGGTCAAGTTAGCGTGTCGATCCCTTTCCTTCTGTCTGCCTGCCTGTCGATTGATTGAATTCTTCTTCTTCTTGTAAACCGACTTTAAACTCTAATGGAAATCTGTGTTGTTTCTCCACTTTTGGACAGTAGCCTTGTTCCAGAACTTAAGTTTAGCGTGCACATCCAATTCACAAATCATACTTATTTGTATGCAGATTGTGGGCCCTTGCCTTAAAGGAGCACCCTAATTAGTCGACTCTTACGACATGTCTACTCTTTCTTGTCCTCTATAATGGGATCCCTGAACCCATGCTCGGGGGGGGGGGGGGGGGGGGGGGGGAGTATGCAAAACAACAGCACAGTGCTTTTTAACCAGATTTTTCTGTGTCGTTGCTAAGACACCAAGGAGCTCTGCTGCACACAATCAAAATGGGGCTCTATTGCGGTTACACTAAGAAGTACACAGCGTCGTTATCTCGCCGGGTGTTCTTGTGGGTTGATATCCGATTAGGGCTTTAATGGTACTTGTCGTTTCCTTACACAGTTGTGCTAGGCACTTCTTGATGACTTAGTTGTTTGTAGCTTGTGGAGCCGTTGTAAGCGTAGACATAAAATTCATTATAGTTTCAGAATCAGGCGGTTTTTTTTTTTTTCTTTTTTCTGGATTAAGTAATTCCCTAGGCGCTGTGTCTTGGATTTCAACAACTATTGTTTGCAAAATACTATCGTTAAGTTGGTCTGTTATATTTGTTGTTTTTGAAATGACCGAAGTAATTATATTCTATTTATATAGTTAAATTATATTTAATTTCGAAATTTTAGTTCTTCTTGAGTTTTCTAACTCCCAACAAACGAGAGGCAGGCGTTCTTAAGAATTCCTACTGCAACTAGACGCGACCAAAGTTCCCCCTTCAAGCTTTAATGCGGACTGGACGCGACCAAAGTTCCCCCTTCAAGCTTTAATGCGGACTGGACGCGACCAAAGTTCCCCCTTAAGAATGCGGACTACTGACGTACTGGGACGCGACGCGACCAAAGTTCCCCCTTCAAGCTTTAATGCGGACTGGACGCGACCAAAGTTAAACGCATTAAACATGCAGAATAGTTTTTCCAATCGGAAAAACACTTCTCTGGGGGCCGGTGGAACTAATTTATGGGCTCTGAGATATTAAATAACCTCAGCCATTTTATGCGAATAATGAATTTCATGACAAACCTTCAGAATAAGAGGGAGTCCACATTCTTTTAGAGCCGTCGTGGTATAGAGGCTAGATGGTCGCCCGTGGATCATTAACACCTGACAGCTTAGCTCCAATGTCGACCCAGACTTCAATAGGTACTAGGTGAAAGTCATGGGAAGTAAAGGCGGCCTGTTTGATGCTGACCACATTACCTATCAAGTGCCGATTTGGCACTCCTGGAATATCTCGCGGTGTTAGGACAGGAAAAGATGTCTGGAACGGGCCCTTCTGCACTTCGTATAAAGTACCTTTTCAGCGTTTCTGATAATTCTGCGGTTCTTATTCTGCTGTATCTGTACAACATTGCTCTCTGTGGTGCTCTCTTGTCTAATGCCAATCTTGTTACATGACCAAATCATTTGTTTGTTGTCTACCTGTAAAGTTCTGATGTCGGCAAAAACCCTAATTAGGCATAGCGAATTCCAAGAAACACTGAATAAGGTAACAGGTGGATTGAGAAAACGTGGACGCCCAAAAAAAACGTTGATGAAGTTGTTCGACTGGATTTAAGGTATCAAAAATACTGCGCATGATAAAACAAATGTAAGAATTGACCGCGAGCCCTATGTGGCCAGTAAGCGACAAAACGGATAATGCTGATGAAAATGGTTAACAAATTTCCAAAAAAAAAAAAAAACTGTTTTATGCGTTTCCCAACCATCGTTTATGTCAATATCGAACGCAGACAACAAAGAGAACGAGACCGTCAAAACTGCATGGCGAAGTTTGTCCTGAATAAATTGACATAAGCAGACGAAGATTGTACCCGAGACCCAGATTTCGGCCCGCCGTTGAATTCTTACATAAAATTCTAATTTAATTACACGATGCTCGATGTAAAAAAAGCGACTGTAGGTGACACAGTAGAAGCAAATTTAACACTTTTAAATTGGAATCTTTTTCATGTGGACCTAATCTATAAAACTGGAATCTTTTAGTTAAATTCGCGTGGATTCAAATGTGTAGCGGGTGCCGTGCAGCGAGGAGTGCTTTGCATTCTGGCCTGTTGGCACTGTTGTCACACGTGAACCTCAAGTTTGTCTAGAATAGGAGCCAGTAAATAATCATAAAAGTAAAGACGACCTCTCCATCGACTAAGATCAAATTTCGAGTGCCGAACGTATAGACAAAAATGGGATGTGGTTTGTGATTTATGGATAAGCTACCACAAGGGATGAAAACAGTGCTTTGATTTTCAGTGTGTCAGTCTGTGCGAGATACACTAGAAAATTGTTACAACCTTTTTAGCTTTCACCGGCTAAATTACGGGCGGAAAGTTCTGGTAACCTCTTCATTTCTGGACTTTTGATCTTCAGATTTTCGTCACATCCGTTTAACAGATCTGGCTTACTTGAATGCAGACTGTTTGTTTCTTTTATAATAACACGCCGTCTGTGTTTGTCAGCGCCGGGCAAATACTTATGTGACCATGGGGACCGACTGGAAGTAATCTCGAACATAAGACCACGTGACTTGAAACCTAGCGAGCATGACGTCCTTACGCAAACAGAACTGCAGGTTACACCAGAATACTTCACCGTTACGAAAAGGGGGGGGGGGGGGGGGTCCTTATAACTTCGTGGAAGTTGAACGGGTTATTTCTCTGAAATCTGCTTTCATGGTCTGCCGTACAGTCAGATCTTTTAAGTCCCATAGTGTTAGGGTTAATTTTTATGTAGATGCCTAGAGAATTTCGTTTTCTATTCAAAGACAACTTATAATAATAATAATAATAAAAATGATTGCAAGAAAATAACAGAAATTACTGGTTACTGAAGGAGATGTTTGCTTCTTCCTTTTTGTATTTTGACATTGTGATGTTTTTAGCTGTTGCTAAGAAATAGATCTTGCTTAAACTTGGTATTGTGGTATTGGTCGTTTGGTTTTCCGTTATTTAACTACTGGGTTGACAGTTTGGATTGTTTTAAAGGTGCACAATTTTTCAGTTTGGCTGTGTCTCTTGAGCTTAATTTGAAAATCAAGAACACTAGCCATCAAAACTTGTCTATTATCATTCGACTGCTGCATGTTCCGAACAATTTTTAAATTTGTTGTTCGGTTTTAAGGTTTCTTTTGTTGCTAGATGAGTTGTATTTCGGTATCTTTAGGGTTTTCTCCATTTCATTTTTGGAAATGACTGCCGCTCCTAAGGGCACAGTTTTGGAAACTCATTTATGGCGCCTGATTTCAAACTGCTCGAAATTTTAAAAAGAAACCTGCTACAAACGAAACAAAACATTTATAAGGACACATTCAAACACAAACAACAAATATTCCTCAGTTTATGGGTGGCTGTAGGTCTAGTCCATGTGTTAATCTATCATGACTAGATCCACACTCATCCATGATTTCCGGGGAATCTCAACTGAAACCAACAAAAATGAAACCAGCTTGCTCTAATCTGGGCAGGACATGCTCACAAGTTTCCTGAAAGGTTACATATCTAACCACATTGACTGCACTTGGAAGTCTGGTCTGGCTGCTCCATGATTTATACTACAGATTCAGGTAATATCAGTCATATGTATTTAGGTATAAGAAAAAGAACATGACAAAATCGAACATTATAATGCCATATAAAAAAAAAAAGTAAAGATCCCTTTTCACGCCTTTCGGCGCATCGGGCATATGAGCAGAGCGTCCCATATTTTTACAGACCATCAGCACTCTGTGGGTAATGATAAATGCCACATGGCAGTGACTATAAAAATAATTTTACTAATACTTTTTATAAATTCAGTTTTGCTAGCAATTATAAAAGTCCTGGATAAATGTAAGGGAAAGAACCAATGCTTGTGTTCTTATTGGAACTTATAGCTGTCTCTTCTAATGTTAAACTTTATACATAAAATACGCTTATATTAAGAGTAATTTTTTTCAGACAAGCAAATACAGGATCTTTGGATACATTTTTAGTGGTTTCTAGAAAGAAATTAATACCCAAACTAATTATATACTAAAACAAGACAATATTTTTTAGCATTTTTGAAATGAGGGTTTTTTTCCTTAAAAGAGGGTGCAGGCAGTATCATAAAGTGTCTATTAGAGCAGCACTGTTAAAAAGGCTGATTGTAGCATCATAAAGTGTCTATTAGAGCAGAACTGAAAAAAGGCTGATGGTAGCATCATAAGGTGTCTATTAGAGCAGCACGGAAAAAAAAGGTGATGGTAGCATCATAAAGGTGTCTATTAGAGCAGCACTGAAAAAAAGGTGCACATCCAGAAAAAATAGCTCTGTCAGAAAGAAAAACATTGTGACATCAGAAAAGTTTTCAAACAAAAGATAGTAGGTGGAGGGAAAGAATTTAATTGATATTGGGCAGTCTGATATCATGGCATGGACGATTTGTATCAGAAGTAACTGGTATTTTGTGAGAAAGGGGAAACGTGTGTATCCTGTGATAGGAGGGAAGTTGAAGGGTAGGGAGAGGGATAGATCAACAGTTTTAGATTACTAATCCACTGTGACTAAGAAGTTTAAGAGATGGGAAGTGGAACATCTTATGCACACAAGAGAAACAAGAAGTTTTGGCATAAGCCTTTGTAGACATAAACCATAACAGCAGCAAGGAGCCAATTAGCCTGGTCACTAGTCCCCACAGAGGATCACAAAAATGAATATAAAATATAGGAAGAGGAAAAGGTGATATGAAACAAATAAAGTGAATGGAACCAAAACAGTAATAATAATAATACAAATAAGATAAGTAATACGAGTAATAATTGTAGTGGCGGTGGATATAATCATAACAATAACTATAAAGGTCTAGATTTTATTATTAGTATGCACATAAGAGAGACACGAACTTGTAAATAGACTATTTTTAACATTGCATGGAAAAAAAAACAAGAATATAATATTTTATGTAATAGAATAATATTAAAATCCCGAATAAGATGACTCTTATGGTATTATACAATTTTGAAAAAAAACAATATTTAAAGTTTTTATAAGAAACAATTTTTTTTAAAATTAGTGTAATTTTTATGAGAAGAATCGCAACGACTCTACTGGCCAGCTCCTGAGTCAACAGTACTTATGTTTTCTTTGCAAAATTCTTTATCTTGAGTTTTGTCTGTCAAGACAGTTTGAGGCAGCCCAGATGTACAGCCCACAGTTGTTCCTTGTGACTACAGATGTCACAGATTCTTCCCTTGACATCCAGAACTGACACAAAAGGTATAGTATGAATTTCTATGAGACCACAGTTTGTCTAACAATGTATTTACTCTTAAACTTTTTCTGTACCACCAGTTGAGTGTTAAATCTTTATATCATAAAGTTTATGTAACTAGTTTCTCTGAAAAAAATGTCTTGTAATATCTATGCATAAAATACACTAATGATTTTTTTGGGGTGCATACCTGTTTCTTTTCCCCCTCCCCCCAGATACATTCAACATTTATAAATATGAAATTCTTTATTCATTCAGATAAGTGTTGGCATTTTTTTTCTGGAATATCAACATAATTCTCCAAACTGCAAATTCTGGCTGCAATTTCTTGCAGTCCATTTTGAGAGCACTAGCCCCGTGGACCTAAATCCTCCGTCTTGGAGGCACTCCTGACAAAAAAAAATTACCACTTTAAACTAGGACTTCTCCGCAGATGAGTTCAACTAATGATAGGCTAATACAAAAAAAAAAAAAAGTTTTCATTTATTAAAGAACTAATTACGAAAGAGATATTTGTAGAAGTGTATATAGTTCTGGCGGATTCCAATATTTATATTTTGATAAATAACAAAAAGATATGGTAAAATAACTTGCTTAAGCTCAAGCGGATCGACTTGATTGCACAAGGTTTTATCCTATACTGCTCGGTCTATCACTGCTGAATGACTTACTGATTGCCTCACAAAACCTGAATAACTTAGCTTTACTGGCAATAACCAGGGGTCTCTTTAAAATTTGCACTCATGAACATGACAACACAATCATGCAACAAACACGTCCTTCAGAAAGCAACGCAAATGGCTCGACCATAAGTTACTCAATTTATTAATGCTTATTTAAACTTGTTGCTTCTTTGGGTTTTATTTGTCTACCTCCACACATTGTGAGAAAACATTGACATTGTGAGAAAACATTGACATTGTGAGAAAACATTGACATTGTGAGAAAACATTGACATTGTGAGAAAACATTGACTTATTAGAAATACATTAGACCTACATGTTCAAAGTTATCACTAATTATGCCACTTCTCTATTATCTAGCAGGTGGATTACCAGTATAGTTATCTATATTCTCCTACCCCCCTCCCCTTTTTTTTTTCATCACTTTCTTCCCTGTGTTACATTGGCCTGTGGAATAAAAAGTCCTGGGTTTATGGTCCTGAGAGAGCGGCACATTTGTCAAAAATGACTGGCTCCCAGGTAGACCTAGCCTTAAATAGATACCAGGAACAGTCCCAGGAAATAAAAGCGGCTGGTGTAAATGTTGATCAAATCACTCTCCAAGCGTAGATTAGTCTATACAATACAGTTCAAACCCTCTGCAACAAATATGTGTGAAAAATGCTCGTTTACTTTACTGTTACTTTTTCTTGGCTTGCTTGAAATTTCACACACATCTGCAATAAAAATGTGAGAAATCGAATAAATGTTATTGCAGTCTATCTATTAGAATTAATGCTCAAGCCGCATACGTCATATTTTCTGACCTTTAAGCTGCAGCAGATGTCATACTGGCTGGAAATATTCATTTTATGACAATGGATATAATAAAACAGCTCCACCCCCTGTCAATTAGACATAATGGAAGCAGAGCCAGGGTCGACCAAGCAAGCCATGGATAGATGGGATACCCAGGCCGTAAATACCAGCATCTATGTAGCACATACCAAGGTTCTTCAAAGCTTGATGATGACAGACAATACAGGACTAAAGAAGCAGAAAAAGGATTGAACAAATAAACTGCAATATAATTTTTTTTTTTTCTGTGTTTGTTTAACTTTCAAATGGGCCGAGAAATATTGTTCCCTGTTTTAGTGGGCCGTAAGTGTAAAAATTAAAAATGTTGAAAAACCTTGTTTTCTGGTACAGGAAGCTTCAGCGATACTGTGTGAAAAAAAAAGGGGGGGGGGGGGGCGAAGGGAAGAGGGGTTCTTGAGCAAGACAGTTTAGGGCTGTATGGTTATTGCTGTCGCCACAGCTTGTTAAGTAAGGAGGTTTATTTTTGCCCCTTGGACAGAAAATAAAACGGGAATTTTTTGGCGAAACGTTATATTAGTATTAATAGCCATTTGTAGCATAGCAGAGGACATCATAATGAACAGTTTGTAGACAGTGTAGAGTAATGATTGACTCCAATTGTGGAGTTGAAAATTTAAAAAATAATATTCTAAAATTTGGACCCATATGATACTGAAGACACTTCATTCCACACTCCCCTCCTGCATCTGAAAGTTTGACCCACGGAGATTACAAAACCGGACATTACACAACCTTAATCCGGACAGCAAGCCAACATGATAACTCCTACATGCCCCCTTCACCTTTATAGAAGTAACTAGACGCACCCGTAGCGTCCTGGGGAATTCTTCGCGGCAATTCTAGATTTCCCCGTTGCCGTAAATCCTCAGCAGTGGCTGGCGGATCATTGTCATTTGTATTATGTTGGACCGTGACGATTTCCAGGCTGAACGTTTTTGGGTCCCGAATAAATTTGGTCGAAGAACACTGCTGTAAAAAAAAGCATACAGATTGCTTGCTAACTTTCCACATTTATGTTGCATCTATTGCCAGTACCTAAATTCCGTCTCTGTTAAAGCAACTATTCAACTGTCTAATGCAAACTTCATTGATTTGACTCCCTCTATTAGTAAATAATGTTCAAATCGTATCAAATAATTTTGTCTATTGTCCAAACCTTTTCTTTATAAATAAATATACGTTTATCCTTGATGGACACGGGAGCGAACTTCCAAAAAGCTTCTTTTATTATTTCCCCTTTATTCGTCCCCTTTCATTCTGAAAATGTAGGTCAATAAAAGTTAAAGTTTTTAAAATGCCAGAACGGAAACATATCATTATATGTGTTATTCTTTATGTACTTGACGAAAGCGCGCCTTATTTGGTTGTCAAAAAGTACCCACGCTACTGATAAGAAAGTGGGTTTGGTTATAGCAAATAAAAGACAGTTGAAGCGGGGAGATAACGAGTCTTGTTTGACGAAACTATAATAAATCTGTTATTTTCATATTCAAAAACGGTTTCGAGTCTGAGAAGGGTACATATAGGTGGAAGTGCAAACACGTTTTTGTGAGCATGACGACCCTTGTTCTGTCTTCGTAGAACCTGCGTCCAACGAAAGGGTACACTATGTTAGTATTTTGTATAGCTTCTGGTGTTGCTCTAATATGTACATAGGAGGTTGAACTAAACTCGGCCGCCCAATGTCGGACTCAAATTTTTTGTTTTTAAGTCCCACCTTGACCGTTGCCAGGGGCGCTTTATATAATCTAAAAGGGGTTTCTGGGACCTTTCCCTTAGTGATCCTCATCCGCATGGTGGCACTTTGAGTGAGTGACCTGGTGTTTATCACTTGGTAGATGTCCTATATGAATTAGTTGAATGCCCTAAGCTGCAGCTTAGTGAGCTATGCCCAAATGCAGCATACTGAACATTTGTTGCAGTAGAAAGATCCTGGTAGCCTTCCGGTGGAAACCAAGCTGTACGGATATAATTTAGTCTTATGACAACCAACTTTTGGGTTTCGGCCAGGATGGCAGAACGTGTGTCCTCTAGTTTGGCTTAAGACTGTTGATAAACGGCCCAGCGAGTCGCCATCGTAAAACCTCCTGTGTTAATGAATCAGATTTCTAGCTCTAAATGTTATAATGCCTAAATCAGGTGGCAACGAACCGCCAGACATGGAGAAATGTGACCTTTGCCCTATGCGCCGCCCTAGGCTCACGATAACAGACTTACTAACCAACCCACACTAGACTATATATAACTTCGTATCCATTTTATGGGCCCCAAAATAACTGCATAACGGTTGGACGTAATTTTCAGAATTAGTGCCTCTTTAATTTTCATGCTTGATGTTAATCTTACAGACTAGGGGCCGTGTTAGCGCAGTCGATAGGAGACTCGCCTTTAAATCAACTGCGACTCGCTGCAGCCACTGTCGATGTTTCGGGCGGTTTCCGGGGTTCACCCAGCCTCTAGGCAATGGATACCAGAGTTAACACTCTAGGGTAAATAAAGGAACGTCGCTGTAGCTACGGAGTTTTGGGGCGGACGGCGACACAGGCGGACAGTTTCTTATCAGCTGTCCGTACTGGTGGCAGAGCATTTATGGTTTATAACCGTGTGCAATGAGGCTGGTTCACATCTCCCGACTTTACCATTACCTTTTTTACGTCTGCAATCCTGGAAAAGGACGTCATAGGTTCTTATTCCTCTATGTAAGATTCCGATAGATTGGATAATTAGAACAACTATGTGTACTAGCAGATTACACCTTGTATAACACATCTAGTAAACGTATAGTAAGTTGTTTAGCATCGAAAGAGGATCTACTAATTCAAAGAATTATGACTGTCCACACACAATGATTAACCACATCTAAAAACTTTCTCCCAATACCGGATTTTCTTGCACGTCTACCTGGTCGCTGCAATGTGATATCTGAGCCTCTCTAGCTAGTGACAGCCGTGTCAATTACATTTTGAACAGTTTACCGAGCGAAGGATCGAGGTATGCAAACAATCCCGAGAGCTGCTGTTAAAGGGCTTTATCCTTTCAGCATTAAGTTTGCAGCTCAGGGCAGATCAGATATCTCTGTAAGACCGCTAGGCAGCAGTAACCGGGTAGTTTCTTATCAGTTTGCTTACACTTTAAGATAAATATAGCCAACTAGGCGAATTCTTTAAACGTACCGCTTTTTCTTTGCGTTGTTACACAGTAGAGAGCTTCTGTCTAGGGGACATAACCCATAATTATCCCTGTACTAAAGGGGCGCAATTTTTTTTATAGCTCCACCCTGGCTGTCAGGGGCGTTTTTTTAACCTAACGGTTAAACATGGTTTTTGTGACTTTACCCGGGTGACTCATCCGAATGGTGACACTTTGTGTCACCAAGTGTTTATCGTTTGTCACGCTGTCTTGGTGGGGGTTGGGCGTCAGTCAGTCACATAACAGGTTATCTCCCGTTACGTGAGGGACGCAATATTTTAATACTTTAGGACCGAACCCTGACTGTTGTCGGGGTCCCTTATATAACCTGCGGGGGATTAACTAAGCTTCTTCTTCTTCTTCTTCTTCTTCTTCTTCTTCTTCCTTCTTCTTCTTCTTAGCGTTCACAGAAAGTTTTGGTTGTTAATCCATGTTAGGGACCTAATCTTGATCCAGACCCTGCTCAACGTGCACATCCGTTTTACTGGCCTAGCCTATTTATGTGCAGACTGTTCGTTCCTCGTCTGTCATGCAGAGGCACTCCAGCTTCAACAGAAGCACTTCTAGTTCATTACCCTTCACGACAGGGCTCTGCCACACTTTTGAAAACGTCGATTCTCACAGACCAGAGGACCATCTTTAGCATAGAAAGACCGTTAATAAAATGCAACTGACATGATCCACCGACCACTCGCTAGACCTCGTTGCCTCTTAGAAATGGCAAACAATAGCAAATAGCGCATTACAATGAAAAGGGGCAGAAGCCGACCAGCATGGAGATGGGCACAAGATATAGGTGATTCCTTGGGTATGAAAGTACACAAGGCAGGACAGTTGGGGAGAGATCGAATGTCTTTCATGCAGACCGTGATGAGAGCGACGTTTTGCAAAGTACCTGCTAGACGATGATCTCTAAAACATGAACATGACAAACCTGGGCCGGTAACCGCAATCGTCTTAGAATTCACTTCATTGTCCCACTGGGCTAGTATATGTCCCACAGAACCCATAACATGTTAACCCATTCTGTGCTATCATGTGCAGTCAGTTTGATACAATGGCCGGAATTTAGTCCAACAGCTTTGACTTGCTTTATCAACATTCGCTCTTTTTGGGCGTACTCGCCCCTTTTATTTCCTATTTAGTGCCTGTTCGATGATTCTCTGATCGTTTCTTCTCAGCATGTCCAGTGTAGTGTCATCTTCTCTCTTATAACCTGTTGACACTGATGGTTGCCCAAACATTTCATTTCTACACCCCTCTTAAATTCACACGGGCCCGTTATAGATTCAATCCTTTGTCAAAATGTCAAGTTACAACGAATTTATCACTTGACGCTACGATATCCGTGGTGGCAGTGTTGTCTTAAGTTATAAATTGGTGATAAGGTCACCTTTGCCTTGTCTACAGACTTCTGTTTAACGCTTCGAGACAATGGAGATCATATTTGGCACCGAAATGTAAGCACTTAAGAGAAGTCAATTTTCGCTAGACTTCACCATTTGTTCAGGTATTTTTGTTGTTGTAGGAAGTTTGAAAATGTGTATCTGCAGATTGGCACCTAAAAATGTTCCAAGAAGTTTACTGCAGACAAAGTAACTTAGCACGTCACTACCTCAGTTACTCCCCCTTTTTTGCCCCCTTAACCTGTGTGGTAAGCCTTAACAACACATGCAAATTAGAAGTTAATTAGTGTGTAGTCTGTGAAGCTGATATAATAAACCCCAAAACACGCAGAGAGACACACATGCCTAACCTAAGCCGCCATGTCTAATACAAAGCTCGAATTTCAGACTGCTACTTGATGCATGATCTTATTAGCTCGGCCTATTTCTGGAGGGAGACAATGATTGGTTGTTGTGTTGCCATCAGGACCCGTATTATATAAGTTGTTTAAGGACATTTTATGTATATATTATATGTCAAGCGCCGACCCCATGTGGGGTGCAATTATTTGTTATTTTGAAGCCCCCCCCCCCCCCCCCACCTCCCCCGAACTCTTCCCAGCCTTTGCCGGGCCATAAATAAAACCTAACGGTTGAATGGGGTTTCTGCGACATCTCCACGGGTGAACCTCATCCGCACGGTAGTTCTATGTGTCACCGAATGTTTATTGCTTGTGTGATGTCCTGGTGGGGTTTAACTTACCTACGTTTTATGTAACTTGGCGGTAATGAGGACATTTTATGTTACTTGGTTGTAGTGAGGACGTTTTATGTAACTTGGTTGTAGTGAGGACATTTTATGTTACTTGGTTGTAGTGAGGACATTTTATGTTACTTGGTTGTAGTGAGGACATTTTATGTAACTTGGTTGTAGTGAGGACATTTTATGTAACTTGGTTGTAGTGAGGACATTGTATATGTCTTGGTTGTAGTGAGGACATTGTATATGACTTGGTTGTAGTGAGGACATTTTATGTAACTTGGTTGTAGTGAGGACATTGTATATGTCTTGGTTGTAGTGAGGACATTTTATGTATCTTGGTTGTAGTGAGGACATTTTATGTAACTTGGTTGTAGTGAGGACATTTTATGTTACTTGGTTGTAGTGAGGACATTTTATGTATCTTGGTTGTAGTGAGGACATTTTATGAATCTTGGTTGTAGTGAGGATATTTTATGTATCTTGGTTGTAGTGAGGACATTTTATGTATCTTGGCTGTAGTGAGGTCATTTTATAAATCTTGGTTGTAGTGAGGACATTTTATATGTCTTGGTTGTAGTGAGGACATTTTATATATCTTGGTTGTAGTGAGGACATTTTATAAATCTTGGTTGTAGTGAGGACATTTTATGTATCTTGGTTGTAGTGAGGACTTTTTATGTATCTTGGCTGCAGTGGGGACATTTTATATGTCTTGGTTGTAGTGAGGATATTTTATATATCTTGGCTGTAGTGAGGACATTTTTACATATATTTTCGTTGTAGTGAAGACATTTTATGTATCTTCGTTGTAGTGAGGACATTTTATGAATCTTGGCTGTAGTGAGGACATTTTATGTATCTTGGTTGTAGTGAGGACATTTTATGTAACTTGGTTGTAGTGAGGACATTTTATGTAACTTGGCTGTAGTGAGGACATTTTTATATATATTTTCGTTGTAGTGAGGACATTTTATGTAACTTGGCTGTAGTGAGGACATTTTATGAATTTTGGATGTAGTGAGGACGTTTTTATATATATTTTCGTTGTAGTGAGGACATTTTATGTAACTTGGCTGTAGTGAGGACATTTTATGTAACTTGGCTGTAGTGAGGACATTTTTATATATATTTTCGTTGTAGTGAGGACATTTTATGTAACTTGGCTGTAGTGAGGACATTTTATGTAACTTGGCTGTAGTGAGGACATTTTTATATATATTTTCGTTGTAGTGAGGACATTTTATGTAACTTGGCTGTAGTGAAGACATTTTATGAATTTTGGCTGTAGTGAGGACATTTTATATATCTTGGTTGTAGTGAGGACATTTTATGTATCTTGGTTGTAGTGAGGACATTTTATGTATCTTGGTTGTAGTGAGGACATTTTATGTATCTTGGTTGTAGTGAGGACATTTGTTGCCTGCCTCTAACTGTCTTGCCTTCAACCTTTTCCTTTAGTATTGTTTTTAAAAGTGTTATATGTCTTAAGATTCTGTTTCTAGGGTTCAGCGTTTTTTCGTAGCTGTTGTGCTGCCTACTACGATGACTGAACCTTACGTTATTTCGGAGTCATCTTTTTAAAACTACAGTCTTTTTCTTGAACCCTCTTTCTCGAACCTAAAGCTCTGCAGGGTAGGATAATGTATCCTTTGATATGACCAGACTATTTTAATCATCCAACTATTTCGTTGACCACTGAAAATCTTTTAATGTATATTGGCGGAAATTCCCACTCATTTGCAACGACTTGCACTAACGTGTATCTTTCGCTTTGAAACTTCTAAAATTATTTATTTTTAAATATTCTTTTAAGCAATTGTATATTTTCTGAAATGCTGACGTTTCATGAATTTTGAAGTAGTTTTTTTTTTTTCTTTTTTATTCCCCTTTCATTTCAATATTACTTTAACAACAAAATACACACAAATCAAATTACAGCCTCAAAAATTAGTCCATGCGCATAAATAAATCTCCATAGGGCGGCAAGTTTTGCAAAGAAGTCCCCGTCCCACCTAGCTTTCAGAAAAGACACGCAAGCAAGATCGTTGTCAGGCATGGTCGCTCTTTTATGAATACCTCCAGCAAGTCGGTAGGGTGTGTATAGAAATTATGGATCTCTCCCACAGGTATGCAAGGGTGGAGCGAAGAAATGAGACGTCGTTCCCACGCAGCGCGGGCTTGGACACGCTGTGTGGGTTGTTGTGTTGGTATCGGCGTTTCAGGATGCTTTCAAGTCTATTGAAATTGGGACACACAAAAATTGTCGTTTACAAATCTGTCTACCGTATCTTACCATAAAAATAACACAACGGGTTCTTCTTTCTCAAATTTTAATCACGCGTTCTATTTTTAAATAACTTTGTTGACAAAAAAATTTTTTTTTTCAAAGAAGTTATGGAATAGTAGGGTTTCCTAATGTTCAACATACGTTTCAAAATTTAATACCAACAAGATGACCTGATTTTAGCAGCAATCCCTATTTAGCATACCTCCCATCTGTTCTATTATTATTATTATTATTCCTTCACCTATATTTTAATTTATTGTTCCGTTATTCCCTCGGGGTTTTTTTTTCGACCTTGTGTTGTTTCATTAACTTTCCTTCCTGTTTTTTCGCAACTCCGGCCCGTTTCTTTCCCCATGTGTCTTTCTTTTTAGCTGTTGACATATTTCAGAGTATCGGATCGGGCTGCATGATTAGGCAGAGATATTCATGCCATCACCCTGTTCTGTTGGGGGGGGGGGGGGGGGGGGGATGCTGCGGGGTCTCGTGGTATGGTGTCCGCCTCGAGTGGTAGAGGTCCCGGGTTCAAGCTCCAGTGAAGGCTAGGATTTTTTAATGTTCACATGGACAAGTAATTACCCCTGGTCTCTGGCAGTTGGAAATCGAAAAAAGAAAGAGTTAAAAATCTACTGAAAATATTTCAGGATCCTCTACGGAGCCCGTGCACTGCGCTGAGCTACTTCGGACTCAGACTTTAGTTAGAAGAAGAAGGGAGTATTTATGGGTTACTAGCCGTGTTCTGTAGGCATGCGTTACACACAGCTTGCAGTCTAGCCATCCTCGATTCTTTGCTATTTCATCCACTTCTTTGATATGATATATGTAATCCAGTCCAGCGCCCGTGATGTCTAACAACAATCGTCTTCGGATTTTCCCAGTTCATGTGTTTTCCATTTCACTGCCTGTATGGGAATATCCTGACTTCCCTCTCACCTTATGTGCCTAACATCACCACCTTCTTTTTTTTTTCGATAACTGTTGATACACGCGGCTATCCATAAAGCTTTTTTTTCGATAACTGTTGATACACGCGGCTATCCATAAAGCTTTTTTTTTTCGATAACTGTTGATACACGCGGCTATCCATAAAGCTTTTTTTCGATAACTGTTGATACACGCGGCTATCCATGAAGCTTTTTTTTCGATAACTGTTGATACACGCGGCTATCCATAAAGCTTTTTTTTTTTTCGATAACTGTTGATACACGCGGCTATCCATAAAGCTTTTTTTTCCCTCGCCTTTCTCGAACTAATTTTTAATCTTCAGCATATTTGATTGTATGTCTGAAAATTACAGTCAGTACATGTGTGGGGCAAACTAAGGAAGTCTAAAGCCCAAAGAGTAGGCATTAGATGAGTTAAGCTGAGTCAAGAATTGACACCACAGCACTCGGGGCATTCCCATGCGTGCTCAGTCCTCATCTTCAGCAGCTAGCGCTAAGTTCCAATATTGATGATACAGGTCACAATCTGGTTATATGTCCGTCTTGCATTTCCTATTAGCGTAGTGAGCAGGTCAGAAACTCTGGGTACACCCAGATGCCTCATTCTCTCCAGGCCATAATAATCTTGTTTCTCTACTGACTTTGTTGCTTGTTCCCAAAGGGCCTTGGTCACATCTGCCTTGTCATGTATCAATTCACCACCCATTGGTGCGGATCCAGCCATCAGATGAGGTCATCTGTATCCGCTGGTAACACCATGAGCACTGACTGGACAGGCCTTATGCGCAGAAACTCAGTCGCATCTGACCGTCAACAGCAGCTAGTGACCCAAAGACACGCAGTGTTAGGTGATGATGACGACGATGATGATGATGACGACACAATGAGCAGAGAACTAATGTACGCACCCTCCCCTTCTTTCAATCAAAAGAATTCATTGGTTCCTTTCTCCATTTCCCTTCTCCCTAACCAGCGGTTCTCACACAGATAAGACCTTCATATACTCATTAGTTTTGATCTGTCACGGACCCCTATACTTGTTATTATTCATACAGAAGTTGTTATGATTAAAGTCGTAGAAACGTAAACAGGCAACATTTTCTCGACCTGGGAGTCAAGGTCATGAAAAAAAATGTCTGGTTCCGTCAGGACGCGAACCCACGACCTTCTGATCTGCAGGCGGGCGCCTGGCCGCCAACACCACGGCAACTCTCTCTATAAGATAAAGAATTTCAAAAACAAAACGAAAAATCCATTCATAGATGAGGGTTCGTTTGAAAAATGTGTTCTGTTGACCCTTGGAATTACGTAGCTCACCAAACATTGCTATCGACTTTCAACTCCTGGAATGCAATAACTGAAGCAATATCTCTAAACTTAGCACTGGCATAGACGGTACATCAAAGCAAGAATCCTAGTCTATTCTCCCTTTCAACCAGTTTGGTCTTGGACCAGTAAACCACGAAAAGATTGTATCAGTTCATCTATGGGTCTGCATCGCCCTGGCAGATCACGCTACCAAATGGAAGCTAATCAACACTGCTGTTACGACGACACACCTTTTCATGGCCAAACTAGTCTCTGGGCAGGATCAAATAAAGAATATGTGTAGGGCCCCAAAACCCGTTTGACGGGTTTCAATACTGTTTTATTCAATTCCTCTGAGTTGCTTTATCTCGCATGTCCTCGACTCCTCCCACATTTTAGTGCAACAATAAATTCTTCATATTTTATTGTTGGATTTCCTAACTCTTTATGTCCCAGGATAAATTCATGTTGCATTGCTACTCCTTCTCTATTCCTCCTTCTCTATGCCCTCTTCTGCATTTAAAAGTTTAGTATGGGCATATGATGCGAGGAGAGTGTGACATGTAGAAACCGGCATTTGCGGCGGCTTCATATCTTTCGTCTACTCATCATTTGTGAGGGTGACATCTAGCTGCGACCCCGCTGCAGCCTACGGCCGGTGTTCGAAACCAGGCGGTTCCCTGGGCTCACTCAGCCTCTAGGTAATGAGTTCCAGAGTTGAACTCAAACTCACTGGGGTCAACGGTCAACAATCTGACAGCCCCAGTACTAATTAAGTGCGCGTAAATCATAATAAATTTGTTTAAATGTAAATTGAGGAACGAAAGAACACATTTTTTGGGGGGAAGGGTTACGTTACTGTATCTACAGAGTTGCCTGCGGACGGCGACACAGACCAACAGTTTCTTATCAGCTGTTCGTACTCGGCCTTTTGGCTAAGACTAAAGTGTAGCTTTGCTGCACTGGTCTGGCCAAAAGAGCCCGGGATCGGTCATATCCACAATCACGGGAGAAACCCAATCGGCAATGCCATCTTTAAAAAAATCTGCCGGGTGGTTTCCCCGTTCAGCCTGGATTACCGACGTAATATCCTTCGGGTAGTCGGGCGGCCAGGCTGGACATGTGGGGAGACCGACCCGGAAAAAAAAAAATATGGTTTATAACCGTGTGCAACGACGTTGGTTCACATGTCCCGACTTTACCTTTACATCTAGCCTTGCTTTCATTGTATCCAAGAACTGGACATGTGGGGAGACCGACCCGGAAAAAAAAAAATATGGTTTATAACCGTGTGCAACGACGTTGGTTCACATGTCCCGACTTTACCTTTACATCTAGCCTTGCTTTCATTGTATCCAAGAACAGGGACTGAATCGTATGGTGCACTGCTCTATGACAGTCCTGGCACATGTGCGATACATTTAAGCTTCCCTGTAGTATTAGCGGGTATTCTTCTTCTGTAGGGCTTTGTAAAATTAATTGTTCCGTCATGTTTCTTAAATTTAGTTTTCGGTGTCAGCTGAAATGCAGTCACCAGTCATCCTACTTTTGGTGACCCTGAGGTTAACGGGTTATTTAAAAATACGAATGCTTATTAGAGAAGGGGATTCAGGAGACTACAGGAAGCTGGCAGCACTCAGAAAACTACAAGAACTTCGCCTAATTCAAACGATATGTCATCAGACATGAATACTATATATGACACCATAGAAAAACAGTCAACCAACACAGAACTGGTGTTATCATTCGCTACACGGCGAGGGATATACCAAAGATAGATTTACAGACTGGATTTACAAACCAACCAACCAACAAGCTAGCTTGCTAACCAACCAACCAACTACTAACAACCAAGAACATCCTCACAAGCGCGTTAGAAAAGAACAACGCATGGTGTGTCACTTGGTACAGGAAGAGTTAAACGTGATTTATTGTCTGGGGAGAGATCTTAAATTGGTACATTCCGGTGACTGGTTAGATTCAGAGCCGGAATTTTGCATGGTTGACTGGATTTAGATAAAAAGGAATAGTAATATATTTACGGCCAAGAGGAGCTTGTTTGGGCGGGTAAATATGGGAGGCTCCAGTGTTGCTTATTGTAGCGTGCAGATCAGTAGTTCGTATTTGGTGGTCAGCAGACGCCCATTTATAAGTTGCCCGTAGTTTATAATGAAACGCCCCCCCCCCCCCCCAACGTGTGGGTTCCGGGGCCCTATTGTGGGGAAAACAAGAATAGACCCACTGCTTCCCCAAAAGCATGTCGTAAGAGTCGACTAATTGGGGAGCTTCCTTTGAAGTCATAGAGTGCATCTGCCGGAGAGGCAAGGAACCAACAGTCTGTATTCAAGAGAATGAGATCTGTAAAACTGATGCACACGCAACACTCAGGTTCTGGAGCAGGGCTGCAGTTCAGTAGTGGACGAGCAACCAGAACTTTCCGCCAGAGTGTACAGCTGGTGAACGCGAAGAAGAAGAAGAAGAATGAAACGCCCTCAACTTAAGAACCCAACAGTTTTCATGATTCTATTATTTCTAAATTATTCTGTTTAAAAAGTTATCCGATGGCGCGTTTTTATTAGTTGACAGAAACCTAGGATACGGCCTAACAAACTATTATGACCCAGATGAAACAGCTGTCAATTGATTAGTTGAACGCTAAGCTTTTATTGTGTGGAATTTCAACAATTTCACTTCCTTCGAAGTGGGAGTTAATATCCCTGAGAGGCAAGGAACCAGCAGTCTGCATACAAACGAGTCAGATCTGTAAAACGGATGCACATGCAACACTCAAGTTCTGGAACAGGACTGCAGTCCAAAAGTGTATGAACAACCAGAACTACAGCGGATGAACGCGAAGAAGAACAATTTCACTCATTAAGTTATAAACATATGGAGTGTCAAAACTGTCACAATTATTTTCCTTTCAGTAGCTGTACGTTTTTTTTTTTTGGGGGGGGGGGGGGGGGGGGGGGGAGCTTTTCCATGGTTTCAGGCTTTTGGGCATATAGGGCAAGACTTGTATTTAATATTGACCAAAGGGTACTCAGTGTGCGATGTTGTCAGCATTACGTCGACCGCCTTTATTCCCATGATTTTTTTTTTACCTGGTACCAGTTTCAGACTGGGTCGACATGGGAACCAAGGTTATTTTACGGGGTCAATCTGGTATCAGGGCTGCCGAAGTATTTTGGGGAATAGTACCAAGTCCTTTCTGTAAAGGTACCAAAACACTAAACGGTACACATTGTTTAAAATTTTATCAACACCCCCCCCTCCCCCCACCCCCACCCCATTAAAACGTCTTTAAAAAAACACATTACTTTATATTTGATCGTAAATAAAATGCCTTGTAATTACATAATTGCTGTAAAATTTTGTTGTTACCGCTCAGTTTATTAAAAAGCCGCTTTGGCGACCTCTGGTTAGTGCTGTGAATGTCCTGGAGCAAAATTGTTGATCTCATCTACGCGTTTATAATTAAAGTCTTCAAAGAAGAGAGATTTAAAAAGATCCTCATATTGTTAAGGAGAGAGAAAAACTAAAACATACCAAAACATGGGGTGTAGTATTAAAAATACAGTTATGCTCGGCACGGGTCAAATAAGACCAGATTTGCACGAAAGTACCAACTTCGACAGCCCTGCCTGGGAACCAAGGTAATTTTAACAAAAATACAAAAAATGCGGTTCCCTCAAGATCTGAACCTACGACCGTCGGATTCCAATTTTCTTCAAAGTAGTATTAATAAATTCTTCAGCGTGACAATTTAAGGCTATGGAATCCGTCCGTGACAGTCCTGCAAAATAAAAGGACCCCCTCAAGTCTTGAGAACAGCTGGTGGTGATAATTGTGCTATCTCAGTAATATAAAGGGGGGGGGGGGGTGAAAAAAAGGAGGTTGAGTGGGGTGGTTTGAGTGTGGGTAAAAGACAGGTTCGGGGTGAGATAGTAGGAGGAATAACTGGGATGTGTATGTTGGCAGTGATAACAGGAGAAGGTGGTGTGGTATTTGTAGTAAAAAGAATCAAGAAAAGATATAAAACTGAACGAAAAGTATATTAGCACGCTTCACAATATAAAAAATACAAGCAAAACGTGAACGTTGCGGCTATGGAGCCTTCATCAGCACATACAAATCAAACAATACTACACAGAGACACAAAATCAACCGTAATAATAGACAATATGGGCAAGTGGGATAGGTACAAACAGTTGCATTAGTAAAAGGAATCGAGTGGCGGAGTGTTAGTAACAAAGAACAAAGAGAACAATGGTAGCAGGAGAAGTTGATGTGGTTTCTGTAGTGAAAGGAATCGAGTGGCGGAGTGTTGGTAATAAAGAACAGAGAGAACAATGGTAGCAGGAGAAGTTGGTGTGGTGTCTGTAACAAAAGGAATCGAGTGGCGGAGTGTTGGTAATAAAGAAAGTGATAAAGATTGGTAACAGTAGACGCTGGTGTGCTGTTTTTTGTAAAAGAAATTGTTGTGTGGCATTAGTTAAAGAATGGGGTGTACGTAAGTGCGTGCGTGTGCAGACAAGGAGGAGGAGAAGGGGGGAGGGGTCAGTGGCAGTATGAGATGCAAGTGTAGTGTTTTGAGTTGAAGGACTCGAGTGTATTAAAGAACGGGGGACAATGGTAGCAGAAGTGTATGTGGTGAACAGAGAATACATATGTACCAAGAAAATATGAGATTTGATATAACCTTACCAAAGTAAACATTCATAGCTCATGGATTATGATCGCGGTTTTGTAACTCCGGATTCCATGTTTGATCCAGCTACATGCAGTTTGGCAGCACACTGCTTTGCGTTACATTAGAGTAGACCATTTAAAAGGAAATGGCAAACTCCTGAAAGTAAAATGTGTCTTTAAAAGTCACAGACAGCAACTAAACTGCAGGGTTGATGGTGCAGTATGCAGAACATGGCGTCATAATGGGAGGTTTGTTGAAGTCACGATGATGATGGAATCGCCAAGTGGTGGCCAAGCTGATGGTAGAAGACAGGGAGAAACATACTTTCAGATTATGGGACTGTCAACTGAGAAGCCACTAGTCAAGATTAATGGGCATTTGTTCACAGGACAGTTCACAGACACCCTTGGTTCACATTTGTTTTTGGAAGTGGAGGACTGGTAGCCTGGTAGCCTTAGTTTCAGCTTCATAGCAAACGGGTCGCCCCATCTTTGCTCCGCTCCTGTGCCAACGAAAAACACACAGAATGTTTATCACAGTATTAGAATTGCACTTCATCATTGATGGAAACAGAAGTCGCCAACAGATCAGCAGTTGCCCACGCGATCAATTTTAATCACATACGGGCACCACAACACTGCACGACAGGCATTGCGCTATTTTCTTAATCTACAATTCACACACGCACGTTGGTCACAGTCGAAAAAACATTCCAAATGCAATCCACAGCTCACAGTGTCACGCCATGCATTCATGGAAGTGGAGGAAAAGCCAGGTGCTAAAGCGACCAAGGACTGACTCTTCACAAAGAAACAGCAAGCAGATCAAGTCTGTGACTGTCACTAACACATATCTCAAACTGGAGCCTGTTTACTTGGATTCGAAAAGAGATGCTGAGTAACATCAACAGTGATCGGTAACAATGGTGAGTCCAACCGCAACAGTATTGTATCTCATTAATGTAGGCTTCTGTAGTGCCTGGAATATACACATCTCATTTTCATGAGGCAGGCCTTTCACACGGCAGTGTCCTCTTCCTCAGACAGTTACCAGGCGTGTTCATCTAGGGTGATAATGAAAATACACCTTTGTAACAGGGCACTTCTTACACTTCTAGTGTCAGTAAACCGTAACGTTCTAGAGCTGCAAGATTTGTGCACATGTTATTGCAGTTATTAAATGATTTTACTCATTAAAAAAAAAAAAAAAAAAAAAAAAACTGCAGGGTTGATTTACACAGTTTAGTAAAGGGTATTCAACTTTTTTTTTAAAAGAAGGAAATTAACCATAGCCACAGTTATAATCTCAGTAAGTAAACCAACTCAATCTTTGTTCGTTAGAAGGGGAAAAAGCCACACATACAGAATTAAACGGGCTATAGGCCTGTATGTAAATAGTATCTCATCTTTTCAGTCTTATATTCAATAACAGCAAACACCCGCCTATCTTACACGACTAGTGCGTTTTAACAACTTGTGGAATCGGTTTCAATGGCTGAACAACTCTACCTTTCTCGCTCCATCGCTTCTCTAAACATTTTATGACACACGAGTTAGGCCTATGACACCAAATCCTGCCTGTTGATTCAAGCACATGGAACCGGTCGTGATTCAAGCCTTTGGCAAAAAGGCAGTGTCTGGTATACCGTGCTGGAATCAGGCATTCGTGCGTGACGGTTGAAGTGTTTTGTTAGGTCTGAAGTCAGTAGAAGCAGGTAAATGTTTATGTGGTTTTACATATCTTTGTGGTCAGTATTACGCCGGCAGTCTTTACTTCCCCAGGAGAACCACCCTGGTACTCATTTTAGGCTGGGTCGACCTGCGACGCGCCATACCATGATACAAATCCACGAAGCCAACAGTGGGTTTCGATGACACGCGTATAATACTACAATATCTAGTTTGGGAATGGAGGTGGGGGCAGTCACCTCAGGTTTCCGCTGCTTTAAGCTGTACACACAAGTCCTGGCTGGAAGCGACTCACAAAGCATGTTAAGAAAGGTTTAGACAGACGTACTCCGTGCAGATGGCAAGCATAGCTTCAGATGTCCCTGCTAGTTATCTTTCTTTGGATATTTTCTTCACTGTATGCTGTATATTAGAATTTTTGAGAGCATGCATCTTTCCTGTAGCAACACACGGATGTGAGTCGTGGACTATATCTTAGTAAGAAAGAGAATAAGGGCCTTTAAGCTGAAATGCTATAGAAAGATTCTCAGAATATCTTGGACAAAGAAGAGGAGAAATAATGACATCTTGAAAGATCTGAACATAAAGGAAGATTGGCCAATAAACAGCATCCTGTCTCGGAAGCTGAAGTATTTTAATCACGACGGATTAGAAAAAAAGAAGGCATTGTACCAGGAAGGAAGAGCAGGGGCCGACCGACACGAAGATGGGCACAAAATATAAGTGACTCCTTAAGTATGAAAGAACATGAGGCGGGGGAGCTGGCAGACTGTGATAAGAAGAGCGACGTTTTGCAAAGGACCTACTACATGATGATGATGGTTTTACATAGTGTGGTCTCTCCCTAGCTCCTACAGTTGGTAGGATATATAACAATTACCTTCCCCGTGTGGGTTCCGGGGTTCCATTGTGGGGAAAGCAAGAAAACCACTGCCTCCCTAACAAGCATGTCGTAGGAGTCGACTTATTGGGGGCTTTATTCAAAGTCGGATTGCATCTACGAGAGGCAAGGAACCAACAACCTGCATACAAATAAGCAAGATCTGTAAAAAGGATGCACACGCAGAACTCATGTCCTAGAACAAAGCCGAAGTCCAGAAATGGGCAAACAACCATGTCTTTATGCCGGGGTTTACAGGTAGTGGGGTGTTTACAGGCAGTGAGGTGTTTACAGGCAGTGAGGTGTTTACAGGCAGTGAGGTGTTTACAGGTAGTGAGGGGTTTACAGGCAGTGAGGGGTTTACAGGTAGTGAGGGGTTTACAGATAGTGAGGTGTTTACAGGTAGTGAGGTGTTTACAGGTAGTGAGGTGTTTACGGGCAGTGAGGGGTTTACAGGCAGTGAGGGGTTTACGGGCAGTGAGGGGTTTACGGGCAGTGAGGGGTTTACGGGCAGTGAGGGGTTTACGGGCAGTGAGGGGTTTACAGGTAGTGAGGTGTTTACGGGTAGTGAGGGGTTTACAGGCAGTGAGGGGTTTACAGGCCGTGAAGGGTTTACAGGCCGTGAAGGGTTTACAGGCCGTGAAGGGTTTACAGGCAGTGAGGGGTTTACAGGCAGTGAGGGGTTTACAGGCAGTGAGGGGTTTACGGGCAGTGAGGGGTTTACAGGCAGTGAGGGGTTTACGGGCAGTGAGGGGTTTACGGGCAGTGAGGGGTTTACAGGCAGTGAGGGGTTTCAAACATAACAGTAAACATTTACACATGTACTGACCAGCACTCATAGGGGAAGTAGAGAGACATGTAGATACACTAAAGGACATCAAAAACGAAAGCTACAGTTACCATAGCGGAAATAAAACATGACCTCCTAAGGACGACAGCACCTCGCTGCATGAACAACTTCACCTTGAGCCATGATCAACTGGACACTTCTGTGTATTACTTCTTCTTGTTCTGCTTTTCAGTTTGAGACCAGGTCACAGTGGCTTGTACAGGTAAAGGTAAACACCCTTTTACCCATGCCTATTGGTGTGAACTGAGCATACACTCCTAGACCTATGTTTTGTGCACGACACAAGGCTATTAGCAAGCATCAGTAGGGAATATTATCATCATCATGTAGCAGGTCCTTTTCAGAACGTCGCTCTCATCACAGTCTGCATGTAAGAAACTCGGTCTCTTGCCAGTTCTCCCCCTCATGAACTTTCACATTCAAGGATCACCTATATCCTGTGCCCATCTTCGTGTCGGTCGGCCTCTGCCCCTCCTTCCTGGTACCATGCCTTCTGCTATAATTTTTTCCAATCCGTCGTGGCGCTTGATATGACCAAAATATTTCAGCTTTCGGTAAGGGAATGTAAACAATGAAAACTGGAATATTTTGCGACCGTTTGGATGCAAATCCAGTTATAGCAAATCAAAGAAACACTGTTTAACCGCTAATAAAGTGTTCTGCTGGGGGCACTAGACGGTTACCTAGTAACCAGCTATTCTATGTGACTTTGGGAGACTGATGGTCTTGAGGCGTGGCTGGAGGTCCCGGGTTCAAGCTTCCGTGAAGGCTGGGATTTTTTACGTAGACTTCTAATAATTTCCTCTGGTCTCTGGGTAGTGAGATCGGACGTCCATATGTAATGCTGCCCACGTTAAAAATCTATTAGCAGTTGCAAATCGAAAAGAGTAGCTTAAAAGCAAAATTTGGAGTTGAAAATCTATCCAACGTATTTTAGGATCCTCGCCGGTGCTACGGAGTTGAGATTCTTAGGACTCAGGCTTGAGTCAGAAGTAGAAGGGAGCTCTTATCTTTGTGCCATGATGGGACCCGTCAGTCTAAACCTAAACCATCTATGTTCTACCCCTCCAGGACCTCACAACTCGGGATAAACACTAGGTGACATAAATTGTCACCATTCGAATGAAGTCCCGCGGGTACAAGTCCTGACCGCTGGGGCGGGAGCTTTAAAATAGTAACAACCCAAAAAAAAAAATAACGTCCTACTTTGTTTTAGTAGTAGTTGTTGTAAATGTTAACCCACAAGGACATCACACAAGCGACAAACACCCGATGCCAAGGTGCCACCACGTTAATGAGGATCACCAGTGGAGAGGTCCCGGAAACTGCGTTCAGCCATGAGACCATATTTATGGCGGGACTATATTGCGGCCCCTGGCAAGAGCCAGGGTGGGGCTTCAAAATAATGAAAAAAAAAAATGCATCCCACAAGGGGATGACAAGGCATATAGCAATGGCATGCGAAGGAAAATAGACGATTTAGCAAACATAGTATCAAAAGTTGGATGTCGATACTGAATGGTAAAGTGACCTAGTGACCGATGTGAAACTGCAGTCCTAATATATATAACATCATTATGAAACCTCGACTGCATCTTTTGCGGTGTCTTTCTTTTCCTCTAATAGCTAATCCACTTAAACAGCCACAATCAAACTAAGTAGATTCGAATAAAAAACCATTGTGGCAGCGCAAATTCTTTATCGACGTCATGAACATTTTTTTTTTTTTTGCTCGAAAGGGAAATAACCACTGTGTCCAAAATTAAAATTTTTAAAAGGAACTTAACGCTCTTACTCGTGTAGCGTTGTCAAAAGAGCTCGAGTAAACGGTCAGGTCCTTACTGGCCTAGGACCGCATGTGACACCTGGCTTGTAAAGACGTTACACTATACCCTAATTATAACTTCTTTAGAGCTTCAAGGGGGTATCTGGGAATTGCCTGGTTGGTCTGCCGCCCAGATTAAGATCTTAAAGTGGTATTGCGTAGACTTCTGACATTTTGGAAGATCTGAACATCAAGGAAGATTGGCATCTTGTCTCAAAAGATAAAAAATATTTTGGTCAAATCAGGCGCCATGGCGGACTAGACAAAAATAATAGCAGAAGGCATGGTACCAGGAAGAAGGAACATCCCGAACTTCCGGTCAGAGTTTACAGCTGGTGAACGCAAAGAAGAAAAAGAAGAGCAGGCGAGATTTTTGGGTTTTGCTTTGTTGATCTGCCAGCCAGACTGAAAATTTGTAAATCTTGAGGTGCCATAAGTTTGGGTAACAGCTCAGAGGGAGAACAGACTGAAGAAGGCAAACTTGGAAAAGATGAATGTAGTTTGAGGCCAATATTTGAGGAGGAGTTGTGAGAATATAATAAGGCCGGCTGTCCAGTTTGAGTCTCTGAGTGTCCAGTTTGAGTCTGAGTGTCCAATTTGAGTCTGAGTGTCCAGTTTTGAGTCTGAGTGTCCAGTTTGAGATCGACTGCTAAGTTTGAGACTGTAAAGGAGGTTGGGTGTTAAGGTTTTTGGTTGAATTGTCCAGTCTGAGACCGAGCTGTTCAGTTTGCGTGAGACCAGGTCACTGGCTTGCAGAAGTAAAGTGAAGGACACCGATCTCCTTTAATTCCCAGGACTTTACCTGGTACCCCTTTATACCTGGATCGACCTGGGAGACCAAAAGAACTTATTGAAGTATCCATGAAAGAGGGCAGGATATCCACACAACTTTTCTTCTCACAAAGACTCCTTTCATCATCACTTTGGTGAGATAAAGATTGTAGACTAGGGACAGGGTTTTTCTTCGCCGTCGAGGTAGGCGCAAGAGGTCTCTTTTCCAGTTCTATGTACAATGTGATAAAACAACTGGGCTTGCGAGGAAAGAGCGCAAACGATCACTAAAACAACTGCGCAAGGCTGCGGAGAGGGCCTCGAGCTGGCTCTAGACACAACAGAACGTCGTGGGGGATGGGCCTCGGTGAGCTGGGCCGGGTATCTAGTGGAAAATAAAGTCTTATCCCTTAAAGTCCATCGTGTCCAAAAAAGGCACTTCAAAACGTCCGATTGTTTCTGCTTATGTCAAGCTTCTTTGTTCCAGTTCAGTGGAATAATTCCACATCCGGAACAACAGTACGCAAGAACAGATGTGAGCTTCCCGTCACAAAGACTGAAAGATAGACTGGAGAAAATTGCGGTTGTACCTGGTGAGTGTTTGCCGCGGTGATGTTAAAGCCAGTTACGGTGACATCACCGGGTATACATTCATCCATGGACGGCTAGTCAAATATGCTGCAAATATGACATCACTGCTACCCTCAACTACCACCAATTCCCATGTCATCATTGTCACCATCATTATCATACTGTTAACACTACGGTCATCACAGTCATCGCTGTAATCATGTTTTTTTTTCCATTAACCTAAAAGCATCATCACTGCCAGCACTGTAATCATATCTGACACGGTCACTACCATTTTTACTTCAGTCAGTATCGTAATGCATTGGACAATGGAAGTTATCACTCATCTAGTTGAGTTCACACGCTGCTGAAGATGGAAACAGAGCACGTATGTGAGTGCTCCGAGTTCTATGATGTCGATTATCGATTCAGTATTCAATAGTTATCACTCATAATCATTACCACTATAACATTCACTTTTATACTGACTATTACCATCATCACCTGTAATCTCACCAAAACCATCTCAGTCGCTGTATCGTTATCACCGTCTCACCATCTCAGTCGCTGTATCTTTGTCCGCATCTCACCATCTCAGTCCCTGTACCATTGTCACTATCTCACCACTTCCACCTTAATCCCTCTATCATGGTCACTGTCTCACCAATACCTCATGAGTCCGTGTATCATGGTCACTGTCTCACCAATATCACCATGAGTCCCTCTATCATGGTCACAATCTCAGCAATACCAACCCAGTCCCTCTATCATTATCACAATCTTACCAGTACCACTGTCTCACCACCCCAGTCCCCGTATCGTTGTCACAATCTCACCAATACCACCCCAGTCCCCGTATCGTTGTCACTATCTCACCACCCCAGCCCCTTTATCGTTGTCACAATCTGACCAATACCACCCCAGTCCCCGTATCGTTGTCACTATCTCACCAATACCACCCCAGTCCCCGTATCGTTATCACAATCTCAACAATACCAACCCAGTCCCTCTATCATTATCACAATCTCACCAGTACCACTATCTTACCACCTCAGTCACCGTATCGTTGTCACTATCTCACCAATACCACCCTAGTCCCCGTATCGTTGTCACTACCTCACCACCCCAGCCCCTTTATCGTTGTCACAATCTCACCAATACCACCCCAGTCCCTTTATCATTGTCACAATCTTACCAGTACCACTATCTCACCACCCCAGTCCCCGTATCTTTTTCACTGTCTCACCAATAACACCCCAGTCCCTCTATCGATATCACTATCTCACCACCCCAGTCCCTGTATCGTGGTCACTATCTCACCACCCCAGTCCCCGTATCGTTGTCACTATCTCACCACCCCAGTCCCTCTATCCTTGTCACTATCTCACCACCCCAGTCCCTCTATCGTTGTCACTATCTCACCACCCCAATCCCTCTATCGTTGTCACTATCTCACCACCCCAGTCCCTCTATCGATATCACCATCTCACCACCCCAATCCCTCTGTCGTTGTCACTATCTCACCACCCCAATCCCTCTATCGTTGTCACTATCTCACCACCCCAGTCCCTCTATCCTTGTCACTATCTCACCACCCCAGTCCCTCTATCGTTGTCACTATCTCACCACCCCAATCCCTCTATCGTTGTCACTATCTCACCACCCCAGTCCATCTATCGATATCACTATCTCTCCACCCCAATCCCTCTATCGTTGTCACTATCTCACCACCCCAATCCCTCTATCGATGTCACTATCTCACCACCCCAGTCAGTCTATCGATATCACTATCTCACCACCCCAATCCCTGCATCGTGGTCACTATCTCGCGGGCAGAGGACCATTGCGGGGCAAGCGTGTTTAGCTGACAAGTCTAGAAAAAGAACTGTAACTTGTAAATTGAAGTTGGTTAATGTATATCTGAAGAGTTTTAACGAAATAGAAAGAAATTATCAGACTTTTTAGGAGTAACTGGGATATACCTACAAGAGAACATAGCATAGACTTCGTTGACGAACGAGATCTCTACTTTGTTAGATGAGACTTTATGAGCATTCGATAATAGTAAATTACCCGTTAAGAGTGCGTTACAGCAACTTGTACTGAAGTGTTCATCATCATTCTGTTTAAATCTTCTTTTTATTTAATCTTTGCGTTCACCAGCTGTAAATTCTGGTTGGAAGTTCTGGTTGTTCGTCCACTTCTGGACTGCAGTCCTGTTCCAGAACCTGAGTGTTGTGTGTGCATCCGTTTGACAGATCTGACACATTTCTGTACAGACTGTTCGATCCATGCCTCTCAGGTAGATGCACTCCGACTTCGAAGGAAGCTCCTAATTAGTCGAATCTTACGACATGCTTTTGGGTAGGCAGTGGGTCTGTTCTTGTTTTCCCTATAATAGGGCCCCGGAACCCACTCGGGGGTGTATTTAAATGAAATTCTTGGCCACAACACTCCCCAGAGTGCCAGCTATTTAACTACCCCTACGAAAACTGTTGAACACCATCTCTTTGAGTGCCCAAAACTCAGCGAGACTAGAAAAAATGCTAACCTCTTCAAGACCAGACAAGTGGAACACCTTGTACGGATTAAAAGAACAGCTTGTGAAAACTTGCAAATTCCACTACATGGCATTGGGCCAAAGGGCGAAAGCTCATGAGCAACAACAACAACAACAAATAAAATTCTTGTCGTATATGAATTGACATTGTGTTTGTACGAGTATGACTTGCTCGTCCAGAGGCCGTGTTGTTAAATTCAAGAGACCAGCTAAGATTATATTGTCACCTGGTTCCGTAAGCCATGCTTACGCTTGGGGCTATGGGAAATTAGATAGTGTCACCCCTAGATTGTTGTAACTATCGCATCGCTACTGCCTCAATTACTCTATTAGTCTCACAATCTAACCACCATCACAATCCTTATATCACTGTAATTCAATTATAATAGCTGCCACGGTAAATATTTCAGTATTACATTTATCATTCAACAATCACCACCATCATCACAACCCAGGTGCGCAGCCACGGGAAAAGATACGGATTTTAAGAAAAAAGCGTGTGGGGAGGAGGGGGAGGGTCTGGGTGGGCCAGCGGCCTCCCTAAATTTGTTTCTATGGGGATGGACAGTGGTAGGGCGACAAGCCTTGTTTAACAGCACAATAATAGTAATATTACTAACATTTATTACACAAGGCTGAACCCCTGCCTCAGGCACCCACCCAAGATAAATATTGGTGGCCCTCAACACGTGTCCCCGGCACTCCTAAAGGCCGTGGGTTCGTTTCGCAGACTGTGTTGTTTAGTTCCTAAGTGCAATTTTTTACGGTACCTCTGGGGATTGTCACTGGAGCAATAAGGTTCATGCTCGTGCGACGTTCTCAGCTGGGGTCTATCTGTTCTGAGCAGTGACCGAACCATTCGGGATAAAACCAACACAGTTAATCCTCTCGACTTTAACCAGTTTTTTGGCAGGTTGTGAGTGGTCTGAAAGACTTGAGTTTTATTAACTCTATACCGCTTGAGTGGTTACCAGGTGCAGTCCTTGAAAGTAAAGGCGGCCAGCATAATGCTGACCATCACCCACCAAGTGTCGATTGGTCTATACAATAAACATCTACGTGAAGGCGTGAAAAAAGGTGCTTTACTTTACATATCTTATATTGATTATTGATTGATTATATATTGATTGTCAGTTATAAGAGAAATCTTAAATTGTCAAGTACCAGTATTTTAAGGTTGTTATTTTCAAGTTTTTTTTTTTTCTCTCTCTCTCTCTATTTTTTACTCCAAGACCGCATTTTAAGACTCGATACCCAGTGACCCTTCTTCTTCTTCGTTCACCGGCTGTGAATTCCAGCGGAAGGTCCTGGTTAATCGTCTGCTTGGACTTCGGCTTTTACCTGGACCTGAGTTTTGCGTGTACAACCGTTTTGCTGTTCCCTGCCTCGCGGGCAGATGTACTCCGACTTCGAGGGAAGACGTCAGGCCTATTTCAAGGATGACTGTGGCCATTGTTTTGTGTGGGTCGAGACGTTGCCTGATTTGTGTGGGGTCCTCTTTGTCGCCTTCTCCGCAGGTGTTGCCCCCGGAGTACCCCTTTGGGGCAGCCCTCTTGTGGAACGGTTAACCCTCAAGATAATGGTAGGGGCAGATCATAGGCTTTCCCAGCCATTAAAGGAGGCTTCCATCTATGCAGAGCCGGCACATGGCGCTCTGGTTCTGGGCTCACCCAAGGAATCGTCACGTCCTGCACATGTCTGCTTAACCTCACAACCGTATTAGGCCTCCCGCTCGACAAAGGCTGCGCCCTTCGGAAATCAGTGGGGAGCAGCCCGCGGGTTCTGGACTTTTGTGACCACACGAATAGGTACATTCTTTTTCTTCGCGCGTTAGATATCTTTGACGAGCCGTTAGCACGACAGAATTTAACATCTTGCGTCAGGCATATCGTTATCTGTTTGGTCCCAACACTGGGGCAAGTGGGGTCTTTGGGTGTGGACATTTAGACTTTTCCCCATTAAATACGATTTGTGATGGTCGGATTTTGAGCTTACTCGTGTGCCGTAGGATCTAGTTTTGTCGGACATTTAGGCCTAGCCAGCCAATGGGCTGTTGCTATTGTGGTGTACCTCAGCGGGGTGACGACGACACTGAGGGTTAACAAAGGATGTACATGGGTAGAATCTTGCTGCGAGACCCCACCCATAGGAGATGTTACTCGTCTGTGCTGCGGGTAAATCTCTAGGTCAAGGGTTGAGTCTCAGCAGAACAATGTTCTCTTCACTCCGCAATCTTTTAACCAAGGGTTGTAATTTTGGTTGTACGTTTGGCAAGCACTTTACTCATGTTCCTAATGGGTTTTGATAAGCTTTTTTCACCCATGCGTTTGGGGCCGGGCTGATGAGAGCCACAAGGACACTACACCTCTGGGTGTCGCCAAACTCCGAGATCCACTGACAGCTCTGTTAATGCTCATTTGAAACATCCGTGGCGCACGACGAGGACGTGCTGCAGGGGTCTTGCGTGAGGTTCCGTAAAACCAGAACAGTGAAGGACTGGCGCCCGAGTAACGTACGGAGTATCTCCTTATACATATCACATTGGACTTTACTTTCCCTTGCGCCTGTGACATAAATCACCGCGCCACACCCAGTGACCCAAAGAGCCACGTTCGAGATGGTCAGCAGGAATAAATACGACATCCCAATCAACTGTATAAAATGGTTATATTCTTCTTCTGCCTTTCTAACCCCCAATGGAACATAGGCCCTCGACCAACTCATTCGACAATTTCTATCCTTCGCTATCGCATGTTCCTCCTCATCGTTTTAACTTCAATTTCCAGCTCACTTCTCCGCGGGTTTTTTGGCTTTCTTTATTTCTATGCCCTTGTTGATTCCAGTTCAAAGACATTCTAGTTATATTATCGGGTTTTCTCAACGTGTGTCCTATCTCAACGTCATCGTATTTTTTTTCACCCATGCGTTTGGGGCCGGGCTGATGAGAGCCACAAGGACACTACACCTCTGGGTGTCACCAAACTCCGAGATCCACTGACAGCTCTGTTAATGCTCATTTGAGACATCCGTGGCGCACGACGAGGACGTGCTGCAGGGGTCTTGCGTGAGGTTCCGTAAAACCAGAACAGTGAAGGACTGGCGTCCGAGTAACGTACGGAGTATCTCCTTATACACATCACGTTGGACTTAACTTTCCCTTACGCCTGTGACATAAATCACCGCGCCACACCCAGTGACCCAAAGAGCCACATTCGAGATGGTCAGCAGGAATAAATACGACATCCCACTCAACTGTATAAAATGGTTATATTCTTCTTCTGCCTTTCTAACCCCCAATAGAACATAGGCCCTCGACCAACTAATTCGACAATTTCTATCCTTCGCTATCGCATGTCCTCCTCATCGTTTTAACTTCAATTTCCAGGTCACTTCTCCTCGGGTTTTTGGTCTTTCTTTATTTCTATGCCCTTGTTGATTCCAGTGCAAAGACATTCTAGTTATATTATCGGGTTTTCTCAACGTGTGCCCTATCTCAACGTCATCGTATTTTTTTCACCTCTTGGTCCATTGGAACTTTTTTAGTTCTCTCCCAAAGCTGATTTGACATTAGAATTTAACATTTTAAATTTAGTTTTAATTTGTTTTGACCTCCCCAAATTCCCTAGTGCAATGAAAGAAACTCTTGCCTTTTGTATTCGTATTTTAATATCTCTGTCAGTTCCTCCATCTTTATCTTCATTACTGACCGAATAGGTGTGTGACTCCACGTCTTGGAGGGGGTGCCTTTAAGAGAAACCACATTACTATTTGCCTGATTTATTCTCATTATCCTTGTCTTTCCCTTATCGATTTTCAGACTTATCTGTTGTGATCTCGCATCAAGTATATTTATCTTGCATCTGATTCCACGAATGGGACAGAAGAGAAATATTAGCCAGAAGCCCAGATTATCAAGCTGTTTTGTAGGGGCCCCACTGGATTCCATTCTTGGTGTTAGCAGTTACTGTCTTCATAATCCAGTCTATTGTCAGTAAAAATAGGAAAGGCGACAAAAAACATCTCCGTTTCACACCTTTTTTTAAATTTCAAATGTATCTTAGCTTTCCCCCATGAAGAACTGGACATTTCATGTTTTTATGTATTGCTTTTACTAAGTTAGTAATTCTTTGTGGGATTCAAGGGATTTCACGACCCCATTAATTTCCAGAGAGATTCCCTATCAATGCTGTCAAAAGCTTTTTCATAATCATAAATCTAACGAATTGCCTGGTAGGGTGCAGTGTTACTATCCTTTGCCTCCTGTAGGGCCCCGGTGACACACAGGGGAACATGGTTTTTTAGTGGAAAATGATTTATTATGGGAAAACAATTTATTTGGGGAAAATGATTTATTAGGGGAAATTGATGTATTAGGGGAAAATTATTTATCAGGGGAAAATGGTTTATTAGGGGAAAATTGTTTATTAGGGAATCTATATGGCTGCGTTATTTTAGGGCAACTACATACATTTATAGATAAGATCGGACTCAAGATGCATCAAAGAGATAAAGATAAAAATAGGACAGGCTTAAACTGCATTTTATAAAATAAATATTTTGTGCAATAAATAATGTGACTGGAAGTTTGAAAAGGATTTCTTGCACGCTATATAGACCAAGTTTGAAAATAATGGCTGTGAATTCTAGGCAATTAATAAACAAGCCAAGTAATATCTTGAGGCCTCAGAAATGTGGATTTACAAAAGTATTCTTAGAATTCCTTGGTCAGTCAAAAGGAGCAACCTAGGTATTTTGAATAAAGAGAGGCTTAAAGAGAACTTATCACAAATATTGGCAACAGTCAGTTTTTTGGGGTCATATAGTGAGAAGAAGGAAACTATAGACTATGTTGTGACCAATGGACAAATATTTGTAAAAGAGCTTGAGGAAGTTCTTCACAGTCTTGTGTCATAACATGGAGGGGTCTCAAAAGTGAGACATGTTGTTGATGACAGCAAATTGTGGAGAGGCATGATCACCACTGCAGGCTGCGTGGATTTTTGTCGTGGTATGGGGACGTCGCAGGTCGACCCAGCCTAAAATGGGTACCAGGATGAGCTGTCCTGGGAAAGTAAAGACAGCCGGCGTAATGCTGACCACATTACCCACAGAGTGCTGATGGTCTGTCAAAATATGGGACGCTCTGCCCATATGCCCGATGCGCCGAAAGGCGTGAAAAGGGAACTGTACTTTTTTTTTACTTTTATGATCACCCAAGCCAGTTGGCAGGGCACTTGATATTGATGATACTGGCTGTCTGGAGTGTCCTATGTGGGTAGGATTATTTATACTAAGCATATTTTTTCCCCACATGTACATAACAGGCATCTCTGTGGCTTAGGCGTTGCAAACACGCTTTGTAATGCCAGGGAGCCGGGTTCGATCCCAGCTGCGGACGTTTGTCTTGCGTTGGTTTGGAGTGGTACAGAAAGCTGACCGTTTAAGAGCAATGGCAAACTACTGAATGTAATATTTACCTAGAAAAACCACAAAAGCCAAAAAATTCTGGGGTTGGTTCTGCAACGTATGGTAAATGATACACAACTAACCTTTAACATAGCAAGAATGAAGCCAAGGTGGCATAGTGGCTAAGTGCTTGCCTGCTGACCTGAAGATCTATGGTTTCTAATCGAGGCTGAAATTGTAAAATTTGACCTTGGCTCCCAGTTCAGTCCAGTCTAAAATGGATATCAGATTTTGTTCTGGAAAGTGAAGGCGGCGAGCGTGATGGTGACCACGTCAACAATCATGGGATGATTTGTGTATCTAGCATGATCTTCTGCTTGTTCTTTGAGTACACCAGCTGTAAACTCTGGTGGTGGAAAGTTCTTGTTGTTCATCCACCTTTGGACTGCAGTCTTGTTCCAGAACCTGAGTGTTGCATGTGCATCCATTTTACAGATCTGACCCATTTGTATGCAGACTGCTGGTTCCCTGCTTCTCAGCAAGATGCACTCTTGACTTTGAAGGAAGCTCCCAATAAGTCGACTCTTACAACATGCTTTTGGGTTGGCAGTGGGTCTATTCTTGTTTTGCCTATAATAGGGCCCCGGAATCCACATGGGGCATCTAGAATGATAAGCCTTATACGTCACTAGCATGAAAAGGGCTTTTACTTCCTTATTTACTTACAAAATAATTTAACTTTTACTGAACTTTTCATTTCATTTTGTTTTAGGTTTAAGTTTTAAATCTCCTTTATTAACACTGATAATATTTGATAATGAAGAGACTAATTAATTTAAACTGTAACATCAAATTTAAATACATAGTGAAAAAAAAATCAGCATACCAAACTATCACATACTTTCAAATTTAAAACCACTTGGTGAGAAGTGTATTTGTTAATTAACCTTTTATTATAGAACATAATTACACTAAAACACTAAAAATAACTGACAACAAATTCTTATCACACACTGAACCATTAGTCCATGAGTATTTGGATGCCCCTTTGGTATGTCCTGCAGCATGTGACAATTTATGGCACCAGATCTGTGTTATGAGAGATGAGATGCCTGAAGAAAGCTGCTGACTTGACCATATGAGACTGAGTGAGAAGTGATGCTGTCCAACAGACTGTGGGAACAACACACTGCATCAAATTTCTTTAAAAGCCGAAGATCACATGATTTGATCAACTTGTTAAAAGGCAATGACTACAGTACTACCAACACCTAAAAAGATCTGATGTGAAATAATACTGACTATATTAAACTGCAAAATGAACTTGAAAAAATACACTGACAAGCATTAATGGCATGTACAATTATATTATTGATTTTCCCATGTGGATTCCCGGACCCCATTGTGGGAAAACCAAGAATAGATTCAACATCTCCCCAACAAGCATGTCATAGGAGTCGGCTAAATGGGGACTTCCTTCGAAGTTGGAATGCGACTGCCGGAGTGGCAAGGAACAACTGACTGAACACAAATAAGCCAGTAAAATGGATGCACAAGCAAAACTCAGGCCCTGGCACAAAGCCAAAGTCCAAATACATGAACAACCAGACTGTCCACCCTGAAGCTGACGGTCAATGAACAAAAAAAAAGAAAATATTACTGATTATTATTTTACTTTACTCAAAGACATCAAATTGTTACCCTTTTATTATTTTTTTTAAGCAGATTGTTAAACATTACACCCACAGTTAGTCCAAAAGAGAAGATGGAATGTTGACATTAGAAAAAAAAATTCTTTATCCACATAGAGTGACAACAGCCAGTAATACACATCGAGCAATGGATAACAAACAGTTCCTCAAGATACTTAATGGTAAAAGTAAAAAAATGATGATGATGATAAGATGTTGGTTAACAAATATTTTTCATTGGCTGTCTGTGTTGTGTTTTTGCCTGGCTTAGACCAATCATCTTGCTGTTCTTGTAATCTGGTCAAGGTTGTTCTTGCCTGGCTTAGACCAATAATCTTGTGGTTCTTGTAATCTGGTCAAGGTTGTTCTTGCCTGGCTTAGACCAACCATCTTGCTGTTCTTGTAATCTGGTCAAGGTTATTCTTGCCTGGCTTAGACCAACCATCTTGCTGTTCTTGTAATCTGGTCAAGGTTATTCTTGCCTGGCTTAGACCAACCATCTTGCTGTTCTTGTAATCTGGTCAAGGTTGTTCTTGCCTGGCTTAGACCAATCATCTTGCTGTTCTTGTAATCTGGTCAAGGTTATTCTTGTCTGGCTTAGACCAACCATCTTGCTGTTCTTGTAATCTGGTCAAGGTTATTCTTGCCTGGCTTAGACCAACCATCTTGCTGTTCTTGTAATCTGGTCAAGGTTATTCTTGCCTGGCTTAGACCAACCATCTTGCTGTTCTTGTAATCTGGTCAAGGTTGTTCTTGCCTGGCTTAGACCAACCATCTTGCTGTTCTTGTAATCTGGTCAAGGTTATTCTTGCCTGGCTTAGACCAACCATCTTGCTGTTCTTGTAATCTGGTCAAGGTTATTCTTGCCTGGCTTAGACCAATCATCTTGCTGTTCTTGTAATCTGGTCAAGGTTATTCTTGCCTGGCTTAGACCAACCATCTTGCTGTTCTTGTAATCTGGTCAAGGTTATTCTTGCCTGGCTTAGACCAATCATCTTGCTGTTCTTGTAATCTGGTCAAGGTTGTTCTTGCCTGGCGTAGACCAATCATCTTGATGTTCTTGTAATCTGGTCAAGGTTGTTCTTGCCTGGCTTAGACCAATCATCTTGCTGTTCTTGTAATCTGGTCAAGGTTATTCTTGCCTGGCTTAGACCAACCATCTTGCTGTTCTTGTAATCTGGTCAAGGTTATTCTTGCCTGGCTTAGACCAATCATCTTGCTGTTCTTGTAATCTGGTCAAGGTTGTTCTTGCCTGGCGTAGACCAACCATCTTGCTGTTCTTGTAATCTGGTCAAGGTTGTTCTTGCCTGGCTTAGACCAATCATCTTGCTGTTCTTGTAATCTGGTCAAGGTTATTCTTGCCTGGCTTAGACCAATCATCTTGCTGTTCTTGTAATCTGGTCAAGGTTATTCTTGCCTGGCTTAGACCAATCATCTTGCTGTTCTTGTAATCTGGTCAAGGTTATTCTTGCCTGGCTTAGACCAATCATCTTGCTGTTCTTGTAATCTGGTCAAGGTTGTTCTTGCCTGGCGTAGACCAATCATCTTGATGTTCTTGTAATCTAGTCAAGGTTATTCTTGCCTGGCTTAGACCAACCATCTTGCTGTTCTTGTAATCTGGTCAAGGTTATTCTTGCCTGGCTTAGACCAACCATCTTACTGTTCTTGTAATCTGGTCAAGGTTATTCTTGCCTGGCTTAGACCAACCATCTTACTGTTCTTGTAATCTGGTCAAGGTTATTCTTGCCTGGCTTAGACCAATCATCTTGCTGTTCTTGTAATCTGGTCAAGGTTATTCTTGCCTGGCTTAGACCAATCATCTTGCTGTTCTTGTAATCTGGTCAAGGCTATTCTTGCCTGGCTTAGACCAATCATCTTGCTGTTCTTGTAATCTGGTCAAGGCTATTCTTGCCTGGCTTAGACCAATCATCTTGCTGTTCTTGTAATCTGGTCAAGGCTATTCTTGCCTGGCTTAGACCAATCATCTTGCTGTTCTTGTAATCTGGTCGAGGCTATTCTTGCCTGGCTTAGACCAATCATCTTGCTGTTCTTGTAATCTGGTCAAGGCTATTCTTGCCTGGCTTAGACCAATCATCTTGCTGTTCTTGTAATCTGGTCAAGGTTGCTGATTCAGTCATGAATTTAATTCCTTTAACCCCTGGAACCCCAGGAACCCATAAAACTGACACTTCTGGCTGGGTACAAAGACCATTACATGTCACTTTTCCAACTTGTCTACAGTGATGTGTTAATGAGGTGGCTGTGCAAATATTTGGGAGGTCAGAATATGAATACATTAGTTAAAAATAGCATTTAGGGGTTTACCTTTGAACCAAATATTTTTTTTAAATGTCAAGTAAAATTTTCCCATAAGCCTCAAAGATAAGAGGTCATGAGGTCACACATAAGTCACCTAACACATACTTTTTTCAGGCCATGAAGCACGCATTCCATTCAATGCTTCACTCTGTGCATGCTTATTGATAACTCTCTTTAAATATCTTTAAATATCGAGAAGAAAATGTAGATAAATTTAAAAAAAAAATTTATTAGTGACCTGTGAATAGTTTTTTTAAACGATCTTCTCAGGACTTTTCACTGTGCTGACCCCCTTTTTTTTTTTTACATTACTGAGGCGACAGGGTTAAAACAATGTTTTCCCATAAAGTAAATGTAAATAATGCGAGTCCAAACATCAAACAATTTATTGTTTGGCATATTTCATTCTAGGGGCCACATTAGCGCAGTCAATAAGAGACTCACTTTCAAATCTAGCTGTGACTCGCTGCAGCCCAAGGCCAGTGTTTGAAACTGGGCAGTTCCCGGGGTTCACCCAACCTCTAGGTAATGGGTACTAGAGTTAACACTCTGGGATAAATGGAGAACGTTGCTGCAGCTAGCGGAGATTCATGCAGACGGCAACACAGGCTGATAGTTTCTTATCAGCTGTCCGTACTGGTGGCAGAGCACTTATGGTTTATAACCGTGTGCAGTGACGCTGGTTCACATCTCCAGACTTTACATTTTTAACTTTTTAAAATTTAAAAAAAAATATTTCATTCAATTTCATCAGATGCATCACTACAGAGTTACAGTAAAATATAATCATGCACAAACAATGTATTCTTTTCACTTTGGTCTCTCCCTCTGTATCTGGGTCTCTTTTCACTATTTGGACCTGATTCAGGTGCACCAGATTTGACTCTTCCAAACAATTTGCCCAAAGAACTTTTGCTTCCGCCTTCTCCTCAGGTTGTTTTGGAAATGTGACATTATCTGGTTCTTCAAGACAACGCTATTGCAGCTTGTTTGGGCTTTGTTAGGGGTGATACTTTTCTGCAAAGTTATTGACATCTATCCGTGGCTTTTATCTCAGTAAACAGAGATAACACATGATGTCATGGCTAACTCTGACTCATTAAAGTTTATATTCCAGACAAAGGTCATATACCAAGCAAAAATCTTTGCATCTGAACAGGAGATATACCAAGTTGAAAGCGAACATATACCAATTTACCACTGTACTTTTAATCAGGTTGCAACTGGCACATCAGATATAACTTTTGTGGGAATGTCCTGAGTCCAGTGACATTCATTCATTCATTCATTCATTCATTCTTCTTCTTCTTCTTTTTTCGTTCGCCTGAAATAAGTTGTCTATTTTGTCTCTTGTATAAATTTCACTGTTGTTGTTAATTCATTCAGTGGTCCATAGAGTATACGTTCCACTGTTGTTCTCTCTGGCCAAAAGGTTTGCCTTAATGTGTCAAATTTGGTGCACACGCCATGGAAATATTCCTTGATTCATTCATTCACAAGAAACATAATGTCACTGACTGCAGAACATCTAGAGAATAACTTTCATCATCTCTGTCTTCCAGCACCAGAGTGGACCATGTCAATCCTTTGGCTACCACCACTCCGCGGCCCAGATGTTGCACTTCTGGAAAGAGCTCCAGCATGAATCATCCCGGTTAGCAATTCACTCCCAGATTTCCTACCATCCTTAACATTAACGCCAGCATCATTTGAATTCTTTGACTCGGTTTTCAGAGCCGAACCCTGCTGTGTAAACCTCGCAGGTGCTGTCTTGGGTCTCACAACTTTAGGAAAAGCTTGGGCAAACCATTCTTCATATTCTTCTATTGACATTTCCACAATTTTGGCTCGGCAGAACTCGGCAGCCGCTGAGATGTCAGGGTTGCAGATTTCCCAGAGGTGAAGGCCTTCAAGAACTTTGAGAAATGTGTAGACACTCTGCTTGCTTGTGTTCTCCATCTAGAGAATATGAGATGTCTAATTAAAGAACAACAAACAAGAAAGAGACAAACACTGTTCTTTGACCACATAATGAGAAGAGAGACATTGGAGAACATTTGAACAACTGGAAAGATCAGTGGAACGAGGGGTAGAGGCAGACCAAGAGAGATGATACTGGATGGGCTGAAACGATGGCATGGAGGGATATCATCAAAAGAGCTGTTCCAGACAACCAGGGATCATGATCTATGGAGACGCATGAGCGCCTACGCCAGTTGGCAGGGCACATGATGATGATGTTGGTGACAACAAGCAATGCAATGTTCTATTATAAGCACAGCTACTACAACTGCTGCTGCTGCTTCCTTCTTCTTTTTCTTCCTTCTTCTTCCTGTGCAGAAATCTCTTTCCTCTCTACAAGCTTAAGATGTAAATAGGGTGTGCAAGATAAGACATTTCAGATTTGCAGACAGGTATATATATATATCTGTACCCAGATCACAACTGAGAACAGAAACTGAGATTAAGACTGGGCTGTTCAATTTTCTCTTAGGTTTTTGTCTAGTGTGTCCTATAAATTCTCTAAGTCTATGAGTGTCAACCTGTGCTGAAGTTAGGCATAAGCTAAATAAGCTACAGCGAAGGACCTCAGAATCTGCAGGGGCCTCAACAAAGTCATTTTTTTCACATATGCAGTTTTATTTTAATATATTTTAATTGCAATTGTCTTTCAATAGAACTATTTTGAGAATTAAATGAAAATAAGTTTCTATTATCTACCTATTTCTTCTTCACGTTCACCAGCTGTAAACTCTGGCGGAAAGTTCTGGTTGTTCATCCACTTCTGGATTGCAGTCCTGTTCCAGACTTGAGTGTTGCATGTGCATCCATTCGACAGAGCTGACTAATTTGTATGCAGACTGATGGTTCCCTGCCTCTCAGGCACATATACTCCGACTTTGAAGGAAGCTCCCGATTAGTTGACTCTTATGACATGCTTTTGGGAAGGCAGCGGGTCTATTATTTTTTGTTCCCTATAATAGGGCAACCAAACCAGTAGGTGGATATCTACCTATTTAAAATCTGTATATATTTTTTCCAGTTTTTTATTTTAGATTAGCTGGTGTAATTTAGAATAGTAGGGGTCTCTGGGCCTTATCTTCTTCTTTTTCTTCGTGTTCACCAGCTGTACACTCTCGCGGAAAGTTCTGGTTGATCGTCCACTACTGAACTGCAGTCCTGCTCCAGAACCTGAGTGTTACGTGTGCATCAGTTTTACAGATCTTTCTCTTGAAAACAGACTGTTGGTTCCTTGCCTCTCCGGCAGATGCACTATATCACTTAGGGCAAGAAAACATTGCTGCCCTTTCATTATTCTATCATGCTGTTTATATGTCACATACAAATCAGTCAATACCTGAACTTAGTTGAGTGGTCTTGAGGTATTTTGTCCGCCTTGAGTTCTGGAGGTCCCGGGTTCAGGTCCCAGGTTCAAGCCCCAGTGAAGGCTGGGTTTTTTCAAGTAGACTTCTAGTAACTTCCCCTGGTCTCTGGGTAGTAAGATTGGATGCCCATGTGTATTCTTGCACACGTAAAAAATCCCTTGGCAGTTGGAAATCGAAATAGTAGACTAACGGCACTGCCTGGGCAAAATTTAGAGTTACAAATCTACCCAAAGTATTTTAGGATCCTCGCCGGTGCAACAGAATTCGTGCACTGCAGAGAGGCTGGAATTAGAAGGAGAATGGAGCACTTATGGGTTACTACTTGTGTGATATGATCTCGATTCGTTGAATAAACATAAACCTAGTTCCATCCTGCTAAATCATTTTTAGTATCCTGGAAGGAATCCAGTCCATCACCTGATCTCTCTCGACCCATTGTTGTTTGCAGGCTTGTATTAAAATGAGCTTTAATACAAATTAAAATGAAATAGTTTCCCATTCTAACAAGCACTGCTTGCAACCGTACTTCATTTAACCCACACAAATCAAGTTTACAAAAGTGTGAACTTACCAGACCATACTTTCCTAATTTTTGTATAATGACTTGATAGTACCAGATGTCCTTGACCTCATCAGGAAGATTGACTAGCAAGTCTGTGTACCTGCAGAATCAGTTACAAATGAAGTCCACATGACACAAATGATGTTAAAGAATTAAATAATGAACTGTTACAACATAACACAAATGAAGTTCAAGAATTAAACAAAGCTGTTACAACATGACACAAATGATGTTTAAGAATTAAATAATGAACTGTTACAACATAACAAAAATGAAGTTCAAGAATTTGACAATGAATTGTTACAATATAGCACAAATAAAGTTTAAGAATTTGACAATGAATTGTTACAACATAACACAAATGAAGTTCAAGAATTTAACAATAAACTGTTACAAATTGACACAAATGATGTTCAAGAATTAAATAATGAACTGTTACAACATAACACAAATGAAGTTCAAGAAATGAAAAATGAATTGTTACAAGATAACACAAATGAAGTTCAAGAATTTGACAATGAATTGTTACAAGATACCACAGATGTCAGTGTACACACTGTTGATCCTAGGGTAGTGTTTTAGATGCCTTGCTTTATAAAAAAACAAAAACCCCCCGAGTGGGTTCCGGGGCCCCATTGTGGGGAAAAACAAGAATAGACCCACTGCCTCCCCAAAAGCATGTCGTAAGAGTCGACTAACTGGGGAGCTTCCTTTGAAGTCGGAGTGCATCTGCCGGAGAGGCAAGGAACCAACAGACTGTATTCAAGAGAATGAGATCTGTAAAACTGATGCACACGCAACACTCAGGTTCTGGAGCAGGACTGCAGTTCAGTAGTGGATGAGCAACCAGAACTTTCCGCCGGAGTGTACAGCTGGTGAACGCGAAGAAGAAAGAAGAAAAACAAAAACAAAAACAAAACATTCAGGTGCATATCCTTTGTATGTTAGGAAAAGAATTCTCTCTTGATTTACCAGAGCCAAATTTTAACACACAGGCTGTAAATCCTGGACAACTAATAAACAAGTTAAACATTTCTTCAGAAATTTGATATGTGGTTTTTATTGAAGTTTTTTTTTTTAAATATAAGAACAGGAAACCAAAAGTCAGAAGAATTTGAGAGCATTAGCGGTGTTAGACAGGGAGATATCCTCTCACCTTATCTGATGGATGATGTCATCAAGACCTGTAAGAAGAAGACAAAGAAGTACTCACTAGAATACTGGAAGATGAGACCAATCTGTATATCAGAGCTGGCATTTGCAGACGAAGTGGCCCTTATAGCTAAATCAGAGGCACATCTTCAATCCAACTTCCTTGTCTGGAAGGAAGAGTTTGAGAAGAGAGCGATGACCATCAGTGTTTCCAAAACTAAAACCATGGTGAGTGTGAAAAAAAAACCCACATCAAATCATGATGGGACAAGATGCACTAGAGAAGGTCAACCAGTTCAAATACCCTGGAGTCATAATAGACCAAATGGAGGCATCAATTAAGAGTTTGCTGCTTGAAAAGCAGCAGATGGAAGACCTTTCCAGGCCATAAACTGGCGGCTTTTTAAGCCTAAGAAAAATTAGCAAAGCAAAATTAGCACACAAAAAAATAGTTGTATACCACTCTACCTATGTGCCAGTCCTAACATATAGATGTGAATCATGGGCAATGTCTACAGCTCACAGAAACGAGTTTCTGAAAAAAAGTGGTCCAAGTGACAAGAAGGGACACAATTTGCAAATAGACAATATGTTGAGATTTTGAAATCCAGGCTTTACAAACCTGAGTGGATCAGTCAAAGTTAGGGTGGCTTGGACATGTATGCAGAATGGAGAGAATCAGCCACCACAGTAGGCATGAAAGGCCAAAAACCAGGGAACCAGACCACCGGACGCACCGGGGTTTGCTGGGAAGACAACATCCAAAGGTCCCTCATTGACAGAAGACTCAAATGGAACAAAGCAAAAAAAAAAAAAAAAAAAAAAAAAAAAACTACTGATAGAGAAGTCCGGCGATCTTTCTGGCAAACTCTAAACCCTAAAGTAGAAGAAGAGTGACAAAGTATATAAGTTCTACTGAAGAATCCATGTAATTCTTTGGACAGTCGAAAAGAGCAAACCAGATGTTTTGAAAGAGGTAAGGGCTCCAAGACAACTTTTCACAAACATCAAAAAGAGATAGTTTTGATATTTTGGTGATGTTATGAGAAGAAATAAATTAAAGAATTTGTGACCACTGGAAAGATCTATGGAAAAACAGACAGAGGAAGACAGAAGAAGATGATTCTTGACAGCTTTTTGTCATGGCATGGAGGGGTGTCAACACATGAACTGATACATGCTGCTGAAGATTGCAGATTGTGGGGAGGCATGATTGCCAATGCCAGTCGGCAAGGCACTTGATGATGATGATCCTTTATATGCTGTCCCCCCAAAGAACAATCTCAGCAGTTGTTGGCTGTGTGAGTTTGAACTAGGCAATTTTACATTCAGTAGACAATGAAAAAAAAATTAATGCAGAAGATTTATAAGCCAGGCATTGTACCTGCAGAAACACAGTTACAAATGGAGCTCAAGGATTTAACAATGAATTGTTACAACATAACAAAACCATTTTTTTCCCTGGCTGAACTGCAACCTTTTTTAAAGCATTTTTGTAAGTGTTACTTTTATAGACACTTTGTGGTAAGTACCAGCACCCTTAAACATTTTTAAAAAATAAATTTTTTGGTGAGTAATGGTCATATCAAACGCCACGATGGATTGGAAAAAATAATAGCAGAAGGCATGGTACCAGGGAGGAGGGGCAGGGGCCGACCAGCACGAAGATGGACACAGGATATAAGTGACTCCTTGAGTATGAAAGTACATGAGGCGGGAAAGCTGGCAAGAGACAGAGTATTTTTCAGGCAGACAGTAATAACAGCGACGTTCTGCAAAGGACCTGCTACATGATGATGAATGGGATCTTTGGCATCTTTATTTTTCACCCCCCCCCCCCCCCCCCAAAAAAAAATATATAAATCCCTTGTAAACTCTCTCCTGAGTCTGGAGCAGTGGATGAGTCGTCTAGCCTTCTTGGACAAGGACAAGAAAACAAGAAGGCTTTCTGTGTAAATGCGAAGCACTGTTACAAGTGTAGATGAAGAAAATGTAAAATGCAATTGCAGTATGAATCTGCTCATGCGCTGCCAGGTCCCTTAAAAGAAGCAAAGAATTCACCATGCATGTAGAAAACAAAATAAACAAACTAATGATGGATGGTGTTGGGCTGGCTCTCCTTTTGTTAGGATACAAAGCATGCTGAGAAAGGAACAGGTAGCCTTAAAACAGAGTGGCAAGCATTGCTCCAGAGTCATGGTTAAGAGTCATAGGAATATTTTCTTCAGGGTAGGCATGTGCATTAGGATGCAAACTGGCAGAGAGATTAGTGGGTCTGCACAGCTTAACTCTAAATTTACCACAACAGAACATGCTCTTTTGTGGCTAAATAATTAAAAAAAGAAGATTAAAACAACAATTAAAAAAAGTAACAGTAAGTCCATCAAAAAATACCAGTTTCCTCTGATAGATGACTGTCTTCCAATCATCTGTGGTTGGGTTAACATTCGATGTTCTTGTTTTCGCATCTCTCTCACTGCCCGATAGAAGTCTAGCGAAGTTCGCAGACTGCTGTATTTGATCTGGCATTTAGCAAGACGCATCCTGGCATATGACAGAGATGACAAAAGTGTGTGCAAAGAATTAAAGTTTGAAATAGCTGAAGCAGCTGTTGTCTTCTTCTTCGCATTTACCAGTTGTAAACTCCAGCATAAAGTTATGATTGTTCATGCACTTTTGGACACTGGTCTTTTTCCAGTACCTCAGTTTTGTGTGCACATCTCTTTTACAGAACTGACTTATTTGTATGCAGACTGTTGGTTCCTTGCCTCTCATGCAGGTGCACTAAAACTTTGAAGCACACAACCCTAATTAATCATCTTTTTATGGTGTGCTTGTTAGTCGAATGTGGCTTAGATGTTGCAAATGCGCTTTGTAATGCTGGGGAGCCAGGTTTGATCTCAGCTGCAGGCAATTTGGCAGTAGATCACCCTGTGTTGGTTTTGGCAGTTGTATTGAGAGCTGACCATCCAGAAAGAAATGGCAAACAGACTGGACGTAAATTCTCATTTAAAAACCACAACAGCACGATAAAACAAAAAAGGCTGGGGTTTGTTCTGCAAGGTCCTGTAAAGGATATGCCACTTTTTTTATTAAGGGGTAAAAAAATAGGGCCCCAGAACCCACATAGTGAACAGCTGCTGTGAATGTGTACAATATTTCTTTTATCCACATTCCAAGTTCTTGAAGTTTTTTGCTACAGATATCCATCCATAACCGAGAATGGCCTTTTCTTTTCAGTGATAATCATCATCATTTAGCAGGGCCTTTTGCAAGTATTTGTAGGTATCTGTTGAAATCCTTCTGATTTCAAAGCTTAAATACCTAAATGAGACCCATACTCCAACCACCACCCTGAAGCGCAGGATGTCTCTCTTTGTCTGTTCTCTACCCTTTGACAGATCTGGCTTGGTATGTCCCATTGATAGCTACAGCATCACTTGCATAGCTCCTTTGTCATTGGAAAGCTCAAGCTTGAAGACACCTTCTAGGCAGAAAACGTATATACTATGAAAGTAAAATATTTTGATATATTTGGTTAGTCCCTTCTTTGTTTTGTTTTTTTCCTTTTCATTTTAAAATCAGTTAATGATGGCTAGTGGCTGCAACACATTTTAAAATCTTTTGTCTATTATTAACGATGACTCCTGCCATGGTCATTCTTATTCTAATACCACATGTGCATATGTGACCATTTAAGTTATCTTCTCTTTTTTTTTCCTTCTGCATTCACCCTTAAAAGCACATTGTCGTTTACAGCTAGGATGTGATGTCTGCACCCGTCAATCCTTCTTCTTCATCTTCCTCATGTTCACTGGCTATAAACTCCCGTGGAAAGTTAGGGTTGTTTGTCCACCTCTGGACTCTAGTCCTGTTTTAGAACATAAATGCATGACAGATCTGACTCATCTGTATGCAGACTGCTGGTTCATTGTCTCTTAGGCAGATGCACTCCGACTTTAAAGAGAGCTCCCAATTAGTCGACTCTTATGACATGCTTTTGGGTAGGCAGTGGGTTTATTCTTGTTTCCCCAATAATGGGGCCCCTGGAACCCCCATAGGTACTTGCAGTCCAAAACACCTGACTGCAGTCCAAAACACCTGACTGCAGCCCAAACTACCTGACTGCAGCCCAAAACACCTGACAGCAGCACAAAACACCTGACAGCAGCACAAAACACCTGACAGCAGCACAAAACACCTGACAGCAGCACAAAACACCTGACAGCAGCACAAAACACCTGACAGCAGCACAAAACACCTGACAGCAGCACAAAACACCTGACTGCAGCCCAAAACACCTGACTGCAGCCCAAAACACGTGACTGGTGCCCAAACCACCTGACTGGTGCCCAAAACACGTGACTGGTGCCCAAACCACCTGACTGGTGCCCAAAACACGTGACTGGTGCCCAAAACACCTGACTGCAGCCCAAAACACGTGACTGGTGCCCAAACCACCTGACTGGTGCCCAAAACACGTGACTGGTGCCAAAAACACGTGACTGGTGCCCAAAACACCTGACTGCAGCCCAAAACACGTGACTGGTGCCCAAACCACCTGACTGGTGCCCAAAACACGTGACTGGTGCCAAAAACAACTGACTGGTGCCCAAAACACGTGACTGGTGCCCAAAACACCTGACTGCAGCCCAAAACACGTGACTGGTGCCCAAACCACCTGACTGGTGCCCAAAACACGTGACTGGTGCCAAAAACACGTGACTGGTGCCCAAAACACCTGACTGCAGCACAAAACACCTGACTGCTGCCCATAACACCTGACTGCAGCCCAAAACACCTGACAGCAGCTCAAAACACCTGACAGCAGCTCAAAACACCTGACTGCAGACCAAAACACCTGACTGCAGCACAAAACACCTGACTGCAGCCCATAACACCTGACTGCTGCCCATAACACCTGACTGCAGCCCAAAACACCTGACTGCAGCCCAAAACACCTGACTGCAGCAAGCCCCTAATCAGTCACCTTTTACAACATGCTTGTTAGAGGGAGGCCCCCACCATCACCGAATACAACAGTCTTCTTCTTCTTCAGCATTCCGAGCCCTTGGGTTTACTGCTGCAGATATCACTCGCCTCGTGTAAGTATGTGTTTGTATGTGTGTGCATTTAGGTATGTATGCATGTATGTGTGTAAAGATGTGAGTGTATGTATAGATGTGTGTATGTCTGTGGCTAAGGTGTTGCGAGTCTGACTCGTGAGCCAGCATACCGCGATCGAAACCCACTGCAGGCTGCGTGGATTTTTGTCGTGGTATAGGACGTCGCAGATCGACCCAGCCTAAAATGGGTACCAGGATGGGCTGTCCTGGGAAAGTAAAGACAGCCGCCGTAATGCTGACCACATTACCCACACAGTGCTGATAATCTGTAAAAATATGGGACGCTCTTCCCATATACCCGATACGCCGAAAGGCGTGAAAAGGGATCTTTACTTTTTTTACTTTTTATGTATGCATGTATATGTGTGTATATATGTATGTATGCATGTATATGGGTGTACTTATGCATGTCAGTGTATATGTGTGGTTGTGGGTGTCTGTGTATGTGATTGTATGTGTGTGTATGCATGCCTGCATGTGTAGGTGTGTATGTATGGAATGTGTGTGTGCATGTATGTCTATGTATGTATATGTGTGTGTTTTATGTTGTGCATGTATATCTATGTATATCTATGTATATATGTGCGTGTTTTATGTTTGTGTATGTGCGTATTATGTATGTCTGTATGTGAGTGTGCATGTATGAGAATGTAAGAGTATGTATACGTGTGTGTGTGTGTGGTTGAGTATGTAAGATTGTGTTCACATGATGTGTGTATGTATTATTCCATAATGTATATTTCTTTATTACATCCATAACATGCATTATTGATAACAGGCATTGGTACTCTGAAAAACGAGTGCTTAGAAGGGCCGAATGTCAGACCGGCCTGCGTGCCCAATTTGTAACCCTCTGAAAATAAAGTATGTTCGTTTGTTGGTTCTCTGGTTGGACTTCTCTTTCCAGTTGGTGACACCAAGTGTTTGCAGGTCTGTCTAGACATTATCTCTCCATATTCTTCTTGGTCTGCCTCATGGTCTGCGACCATTCATCTCCCTCGTGTACACAGTTTTTACTTCTCTGTCATCTAACATTCTCTCAATATGCCCCAACCATTTCAATCTTTTAGCTCTCATGATGCCAATGATCAGTGGTGATTTAAACAGATTATGAATTTTGTTACTGCTTCTCACTCTCCATTCCCCGCTGTTTGCATCTCTGATGGGTCCAAAGATTGGTCGTAAGAATCTGTTTTTGAAAACCTGTAATAAGGCTTCATCTGTTTTAGTTGTGCTCCAAGTTTTAGAGCCACATAGAACGACTGTTGAATAAAACGGTCATAGAAAGAAAGAAAAATTAAAAAAAAAAAAACAGTACCTTTCCATCTGCTCCAGAATATCATGAAGTGTCATGGCTTTATCATCGTGAATTTCTTTGAATTTGTTGTGAAGATCTTGTCGCAGGTTGATGTATTTATTGCTGAGTTTATTTGCATTAAACTCCATTAGTTCTGCACTACTGGAAAATGGAAACAAGTGTTTACATATGTGAGCATTGTAATATCATAAATGTTCTGCACTACTGGAAAATGGAAACAAGTGTTTACATATGTGAGCATTGTAATATCATAAATGAAATATGATGCCATTAATTTTATCTGTCAGAAAGTACTTATTTTAAAGTACATGATGGCGGACCATTAACTCTTTCGGTATCAGACACAATTCAATTTACAACATGCACAGTCAAAGAAAAAATATGAATTTCTTTTATCATATACAGATGTTATTCTCAAACTTTCAGCAACTGATTCAAGACAATCCCGAGCAGGTGATGTGATTATCTATACAGGTGGATTTTGTTTAGAACCAAGAAACGTGCATGTGTATTCACTGCAAAATCAAATGGATAAGATAACACTTAGTGCGTGCAAAACAAAAGCCTGATATATGATACAACAACATCTGGATTGAGAATGGAGGTAGAGGCAGTCATAGAAGCTTCCCAATGGTTTGAGGACCAGCTGCATACACATGTTGTGATTGTAACCAACTCACAAAGCATGCTGAGAAAGGTGAAGAAGGCTCTGTGCAGAATGACAAGCATCGCTTCAGAGGTTCTGTGTAGTTAGAATCTTTTAGACATTTTCTTCAAGATGTGAAGGTGTGTTGAGAAATAAACAGTTGGAAAGACTGGCTGCTTTACACCACTGGGTAGTAAATTATTACATGACAAGCTAGATGTGGTCAGAACCCTTTGGAAATATGTGAACAATGCAGGAGGCAGGAACTGACCATTATGGTCTGGGGATAAAACTGCAGCTATGTGTGATCAGAAGATCTGGTAGACATTCTACACTCAAAGAAAAGGCAAGAAGGACATACAGTCAAACTGTTACTGGTACCACTGGAATTGGAACTCTTCACTGGCTGCTGAAGATGAGGACAAAGCACTTAGGGGAACATCCTGTAGGCTGTGATGAGGGTTCTTAACTTAGCTCAACTCATCTCCACTAACTCGTTACTTCTAAATTATTATTTGACTACTTCTGTGTCTCTGTTGAACTCTTTCTTTCAGTCTCAAGTATTTATTATGTAATTTCTAATTCAACACTTCGGGACAAAGGAATTAAATTAACAACCATCTTAGAACTGAAAATGAAAAAAATTTGGCGACTCCAATAGTTTGTATGTATGCCTGTATACTCTTCACTTTCTTCTTTGGCTGCCCAATGGTCCACACCCATTCAACTCTTTTGTGCGCGCAATTTGTAAGCAGAGTGCTGATTGATCTATAAAAATACAGAGCTAGTACTATATGTTCAGTACATTTCTCAAGCGCAGAAATGAGTTCTTTACTTTTTGATTTTACTGTCAACTAAGCCAGCATGGAACATTTAATTTAAAGTATTTGTAATATTTTTGTTTGCACAGATAAACTTCTTCTTCTTCTGCGTTCGACATCCGTCATGTTAAACACTGAGTCCCGTCTGTGTCACAAATAGGATTATGCATTTAAGGTCCCCACCGGTCCCCCATAGCTTCTCTTGTAGCTCCCTTGGGCCAGATCCCCAGTCTTTGCTGGGAGAAGTTAGGGCAGTACTGCAGCATGTGCCCAGATAAGCATGTCCAGAGAAGATATGAATCAAAAGAGAGCAAGATAGAGAGACAGAGTCAGAGAGAGACAGAAAGTGTGTGTGTGATAAAAATAGAGAAAGAAAAAGCATCCGATAGAGAACAAGACAGAGAAATTGAGATCGACAGCAAGAGAGACAGAGAGACAGAGAGAGAGAGAGAGAGAGAGAGAGAGAGAGAGAGAGAGAGAGAGAGAGAGAGAGAGAGAGAGAGAGAGAGAAGAAAAAGAGAGATAGGCAGAAAGATACAGAGAGTTTTTCAAATGTACCTTTTAGATCTATTCAGATTGTTACGCAAGTCTTGTAGAATTACCCTTGACTTTGACTTATCTTCTGATGACTTCTGCAAAAGTAAATTCGATATTTATGGCAAGTTTTACAGACATGTTTGCATTTTTGTGTAAAAGTAAATTCTATATTTACGGCAAGTTTTACAGACATGTTTGCATTTTTGTGTGAAGCTTATCCCCCCCCCCCATCAAACATTTTAGGTCACACAGCAGTGCCAGTACTACGGCTAGTATGCATGACTGTTGGCTCAGTGACTGTTGGCTCAGTGACTGTTGGCTCAGTGACTGTTGGCTCAGTGACTGTTGGCTCAGTGACTGTTGGCTCAGTGACTGTTGGCTCAGTGACTGTTGGCTCAGTGACTGTTGGCTCAGTGACTGTTGGCTCAGTTACTGTTGGCTCAGTGACTGTTGGCTCAGTGACTGTTGGCTCAGTGACTGTTGGCTCAGTGACTGTTGGCTCAGTTACTGTTGGCTCAGTGACTGTTGGCTTAGTGACTGTTGGCTCAGTGACTGTTGGCTCAGTGACTGTTGGCTCAGTGACTGTTGGCTCAGTTACTGTTGGCTCAGTTACTGTTGGCTCAGTTACTGTTGGCTCAGTTACTGTTGGCTCAGTGACTGTTGGCTCAGTGACTGTTGGCTCAGTGACTGTTGGCTTAGCATCAGAAATTCCCAAATCTGGACTGAACCCTGTTTGTAAAACTGACTTGCTTTTGCAGGTTGACCAGCAATAGAAGATATGATATAGGCAACATCACTCCTCGAGTGCAGAACTGCCTATACAAAAAAAATTTAAAAAATAGGGTTGACTTTTTGAATATCCCATATCATTTTAAATATCCCATATAATTTTAAATATCCCCTATCATTTTAAATATTCTCAAAAGAAAGATTACACAATATGAACATCACAATTATTTACAAGGAATCCCCTTGTGTATTCTGGGACTCTGTTGTGGGGAAAACAAGAATAGACCCACTGCCTCCCCAACAAGCATGTTGTAAGAGTCCTTCACATACAGAGTGCATCTGTCTGGGAGGCAAGGAACAAACAGTCTGATCACAAGTAGGTCAAATCTGTAAAATGGATGTGTACATAAAACTCAGGTTTTGGAACAAGTCTAAAGTCCAGAGGTGGATGAACAACCAGAACTTTCCGCTGGAGTTTAAAGCTGGTGTATGCCAAAAACAAGAAAACGATTTAAAAGGAAGACTATAAATATATTAGAAACAGTTGATCTATGCTCCTCAAAAAAATGTTACAATTAATAAATAGTCCATGCAGTACTAAATTGCCAGAAGTAAGTGATAAGAATAAATATCAAATATAGGAAAAGAACAAATATATCCAGATTGGTGAACAGGATATCATTACATTTCTTCCTTTTGTTTGAAGTTTGAACATCAGATCATCATCAGGGCACACAGGTTGTAACCCATAAGTGCTCCGTTCTTCTTCTAACTCAAGTCTGAGTCTGAGAAGCTTAGCACAGTGCACAGGCTCTGTAGCACCGATAAGATCCGGAAAAATTTTTGGGAGATTTTTAACTCCAAATTTTGCCTGGGCAGCGGTGATAGGCTACTTTTTTCGATTTCCAACTGTCTAGGGATTTTATGTGCGCAACAATGCACATGGGCCTCCGATCTCACTACCCAGAGACCAGAGGGAATTACTAGAAGTCCATGGGATAAAATCCCAGCCCATACCGGGGATTGAACCCTGAACCTCTAGCACTCGAGGCGGACACCATGCCTCGAGACCTCACAGACGCCCCCCCCCCCCTTCCCGCTACTTTTGTGTGTGTGGTAAATTACTATTACATGATTAAATAGTTAACATTGGCTCGATGAAACAATGACACACAGCTATGGGTTTATAAATGGAATGGATACAGCCAACAGATTTAAAAAAAAAGGAATTACATTTTACTTAAGTTATAATTCAATGTTTCTGACCTCAGCGTATGAATGATTAATTTTATTTAGATATATTCCAAGTTCCAGTTGGTGAGCAATAATACTGACTATATTACACTGAAAATATACCTGAAAAATGCCTTGACAATGCATTAAGGGCATGCAAAATGTTAATTTTTCCTTTACAAATTAATAAATATTAAGCATACAGTTATTCAGGAGGTAGGTTACTGAATGTTTTTGTGGTGATTTTTTGCTGATTTCAAACAAGATGGAAGTCAACACATACACACATAGACAAAAATAAAAATAAAATAGTTCTTTCACATTATATAAATACAAAGGTTTTTAACCCACCGATAGTCTGTCAGGTGACTGTTTCTTATCTTGATTGTTTTTATTTTTCCTGGCCAAGCTGTTTCTGTGATTATCGGAATATAAGATACATACATTTTTATTCTTGAAAGTGTATAATTCTTCTTCTTCTTTCTTCTCCTCCTCCTCCTCCTCTTTCTCCAGTTACCCCAGCAAAGTGTTATTATAGTTGGGGAGATTGAGAGATGTAAAGATTATCTGTGTGCTGTTTCTAATATGTTGTATAAGATGGTCTTATCTTATCTTAGATTGTTTTTTGATGCCATTGTTCCATATTTTGCATAGTCTTTTCCTTGTTCTGTATTCATTATCTTCGTCTACTTCTTCTTATTCTTCTTCTTAGCGTTCCCAAGCTGTAAAACTCTGGCAGAAAGTTCTGGTTGCTCATCCACTTCTGGACTTTGGTCTTGATCCAGTTTTGTGTGCGCATTCGTTTTATAGATCTGGTTATTTTGTATGCCGACTGTTGGTTCCTTGCCTCTCCGGCAGATACACTCTGACTTTGAAGGAATTTATTGTCTGTTCTCCAAAATGAGGCTCTGGAACCCATATGGGAAACTGCACCATTATATCTTAAAGGATTTTAACAATCAACTACAACACAGAGTGCCATTCACCTTTTTAAAACTGGATATGGTGATCGGATGTGTTGGACAAATAGGTGCATATATTGCAGCCTACCTGTATACCACAGTGCAGAGAGCCATCTACCTTTTTGAAGTGGAAGGTTTTGGGCCAAAAGGCACAGATATCAAAGCCTAACTGTCAACCACAATATAGACTGCTATCCATCTTTTCTTTTCATTTTTTTTTGTTTTTAAGGACGAATGCAGAAATAGAAAAGACCTGGTACCCATTTTCCTATGAAGTTGGGTTGACCCTAGAGCTATAGTAGTCGGAAAAAATGCCTCCAGTTCTGAGAAGCGAACTGGGAATCACTGTCTCTGCAGACAAGAAGACTAACCACTATGCCACCATAGCTCCATTCACATAGTGACTTTGAAAAGAAAGTTTTTTTTAGAAAATAGTTAATAAACTAAAAAATCCATTGCAATAAAAACATTGCTGAGACTGCAACTTGGGATGGCTGATTTCACAACAGACGGCACCACCCTATTTTGAATATCAGAAACATTATAGCTGGACACTACTTTAATCCGAGAAATATGAACTCTAAAGAGCTTCCCGTGATGCAGCAATTAGCTGCTAATCTCTCTATCATCATGTAGCAGGTCTTTTGCAGAACGCCATATTATTACACCCCGCCTGAAAAAACATACAAACTCATTCTTCCGACTCATACACTTTCGTACATATTGTCTGTTATATCATGTGACCTGCAGCAACAAATTTATGACAATAGAAAACATGCCATGGATAGACAGATCTAGAGAACTATAGGGAAGGATTAAGCAGTATATCACCAGAATAAATGTTTGGATATGATGTGTTAATATAGCCTAAGACAGAAAAATTGTTTATCTCAGATTACTGTATACACGGTTACCTAATCTTTTTTTTCATGCCATGCCCCACTTATGCCTTTCTAAAATGCTTATGGCTTCTGTGTAACTTTGGATGACCCAGTTTTCAGATTGTCCTCTGTAACAATCAAATTGCCCCCCCCCCCCCCCACCCCCTGCACCCCTTCTGGAGCGTGGGCTCCTATGTTGGGACACACTGATCTAAATATTCCTGAAGATAAATTACACATTATAATTATCATAATTATTTACAAGGTACACTTAAAATATATTAAACTTAACAATCTATACTCCTCCAATATGTTTCAATTAATACACAATCTCTGCAATGTTCATTAACCAAACATGATTGACAGGCAATATATACTCAATACTGAAATTAAAAAAAAAAATATATGCCACTTTTAACCCTGATTCCCCGTGTGGGTTCCAGCGCCCTTTTGTAGGGAAAACAAGAATATAATAGACCCACTGCCTACCCAAAAGCATGTCGTAAGAGTCGACTAATTGAGAGCTTCCTTCAAAGTCGGAGTGCACCTGCCTGAAAGGCAAGGAACCAACAGTCTGCATACAAATGAGTAACACCTGTAAAACGGATGCACACGCAACACTCAGGCTCTGGAAAAAGACTGAAAGTCCAGAAGTGGATGAACAACCAGAACTTTCCGCCGGAGTTTACAGCCGGTGAACGCGAAGAAGAAAAAAATAACCCTGATGGGCTGAAAAAAGATATTTTAAAAATTACCACTACTACATGTTGTGCTAGAGTTAGTTATGTTCACATTTTCAACAAGCTTGATTGATTGATGTTTAACCCCATCAGGACATCATACTGAGCGATAAACACTTGATGACACAAAGTGCCACCATTCAGATGAGGATCATCTGGGAGTAGGTCCCAGAAATTCTGTTCTACCCAAAGGTTGGGTTATATTAGGGCCTCTGGCAACAGCCAGGGTGGGGCTTATAATTAAAAAATAAAAATTGCATGCAACATAGGGCTGGAATGCTATTAGGTATTTCAACATGAAGGTAGGTAGGTAGGTAGTTGTACCCAACCAGGACATCACACAAGCGATAAACACCCAGTGACACAGCAGCAGCAGCAGCAGCAGCAGCAGCAGCAGCAAAGTGCCACCATGCCGATAAGGATCACTAGTGGAGAGGTCCCAGAAACCCCTTTCAGCCGCTAGGCCATATCTATGGCTAGGCCATATTGATAGCCCGGCTTTATTCAGGGCCCCCAGCAAAACCCAGGGTGGGGCTTCAAAATAACTAAAAACTGCACCCCACAAGGGAAGAACTTCAATGATATGAATGATTTGGTAATTCAACATGCAGTGACTGACTGACAAGCGATACACACCCGATGACACAATGTGCCACCATGTGGGTGAGGATCACCGTAGAGAGGTCCCAGAAACCGTGTTCAGCCTTTAGGCCATATTTATGGCCAGGCTATAATGCGGCCCCTGGCAAGAGCCAGAGTAGGGCTTCATGTAACGATGGTATGAATCAATCAATCAGTCAGGTGCCATCTTCACAATGAAGGTTGGCTACAACTAATGTCTTACACTTTCTGGCTCCTGTGTAAGTCATCGACTCTCAGACTGCTGTTTGTTCATCTTTTGATGTTGTCCTCTCACTTGTATCAGTGTCTGTCTGTCTGTCATTTATTTCCCTTTATCTATTTAAGACCAAAATACTGCACTTCTTTCCCCCCCCCCCCCCCACTCCCCCCCTCTCTCTCTCTCTCTCTCTCTCTCTCTCTCTCTCTCTCTCTCTCTCTCTTTCTATCTGTCTTTTTTTTCATTCCCAGTATCACCATAACTGCTTTTTTCTTTTTTTAAAAATGGTTTTGCTTCCATGAAATCTTACACACTCTTCTGTCTATCAGCAAGTCGAACGATCAATTTGATTTTCTAGTTGTTTGTTCTTTGTCTAGGTTTCTGACACATACAGCAGGGTTGAGCATACATAACATTTGACAGTTATCATTTACAATGTGCTGCTAAGTTATCATTTGCAATGTGCTGCTAATACTCTATTAGTGTGTAGCATATCTTTTGCTGAATGCCAAATCATTACAGCTCGTCTGAAAAAAAAACAACATACAAACTCACTCTTCCAACTCATACACTTTACTACCCATTGTCTGTTATATCCTGTGCCCACCTTTATGATAGTCAATCCCTGTCCCTGCCCCACTTTTTTGGTACCATGCCTTCTGCCACCATATTTTTCAATCCACCATGTCACTTGATATGGGGGTGCACAATATGTCAGTTTCTGAGACACAATGCTGTTTACTAACCAATCTAAATCTCTATAGATGTCAATAATTATTGCATTTGTTGAACACATAATTTTAGCCACTCATATAGGCCATGCGCCTTGCGTTGGTTTCGACAGTGGTATCAAGAAAGCTGACCGTCCAAAAAGCAATGGCAAACTACTGGACATATATTTGCCTAGAAAAACCACAAAACAGCCAGGAGCTGTTGGGGTTGGTTCTGCAACGCCCTGTGAAGGATACGCAACTAACCTTAACCTATACTCTTGTATTTCTCTTTCACTTCTGCTATCATCATATTATAAGTCTGCTAGATGTAAACATACTCTTTTTTAAACTGTTTGTCATCTGCAGATTCCTGTAGAGGCACATCACTCTGAGAGTTAGCTGGCTTAGATTCAGCTTCCTTCTGTTTCTCCTCCTCCATTCTCAAACTGTCATAGTACTCATCTAGGAACTTGAAAATTCCTGTGGAAATAAACATGGGCACATGAAGCAAAGAAAAACACAACTAGCAGACCATTATATTAGTTTATTAAGAAAATCTCCAAGGGTTCTTATCATAATATTGTCTACACGGTAAGAGTTACTTCCCGTCCCACTCATGCAGCAGCCAGTCACATGGCCTGTCGTATGTTGTGGGGGTGCCAGGCATTTCTTATTTTCAACGGTTCAAATGTTCTCTCTTTTCTTGTGTTGTCATCGCTTACTTGCAAGAGTATTGGCATGTTGTGCAACCTGTGCTACAGTTCATGAGCAGGAAACTGGGATATTTTTGAATTTCTACTTTCCTTGGCAGTAACTTCTTTTTCTGAGGTGAAACAACCACCAAGGAACACAGAAATAAAAAAAAAAAAAAACATCTCAAGTTCAATACTCACAAACCGTCGCGCCTGGGGTGCACTCCCCTGCAGTACTTCTTACTTGTACACAAGCGCCTGTGGCGCATCAAAGAGACTCATGACAACAGAACCTCCCACAAATACTATATGGCGAGTGAACGCTGAACAAAGCCATATCATAACAACCCCTTGTGGGATGCAGTTTTTAGTTATTTTGAAGCCCCACCCTGGCTTTTGCTGGGGGCCCTGAATATAGCCGGGCCATCAATATGGCCTAGCCATAGATATGGCCTAGCGGCTGAAAGGGGTTTCTGGGACCTCATCACTAGTGATCCTTATCGGCATGGTGGCACTTTGTGTCACTGGGTGTTTATCGCTTGTGTGATGTCCTGGTTGGGTACAACTACCTACCTACCTGCATGTTGAAATACCTAATAGCATTCCAGCCCTATGTTGCATACAATTTTAATTTTTTAATTATAAGTCCCACCCTGGCTGTTGCCAGAGGCCCTAATATAACCCAACCTTTCCCCTGTGTGGGTTCCTAGGCCCCATTGTGGGGAAAACAAGAATAGACCCACTGCCTCCCCAAAAGCATGTCGTAAGAGTCGACTAATTGGGGAGCTTCCTTTGAAGTTACTGATGGCACAGTAAATCAAAAGATCTTTCATACAAATGGAAGCAGATCTAGTGCAGTAGCCAAACACAGTGATACTTCTGTATACATCCTTAATCTTTTCCTGATCCTTGCACATATACCAAACAAAACGTATACCAGATACATTTTCCCATAAGAAAAGAAAGGAGAATATTTAATCCAAGTGTTATTGTCATATAATACATTGACTGGGTTGTTTAAAATTGTTTACATACTGCCTGATATTAAATACATAACTACAAAAACTATTAGATAAAATCAATGAAAATTTAATCTCACTTTACCTTCCTAAGAATGCTTACTAGGATGGTATTCACAAGAGAGGAGAGGGAGATGTTATAATGTGGAAGGAGAGTTCCCTTCCAATAAAACTTCAGGAATCTGAAATTCTGGTGTTTATTCTTTCCTTTTTTTTTTCTGTCTTTTCCCTGCTTGGACCTGGTTGAGCTCATCAGGTTTGATTTTTACTAAAAATCTGCCCAAAGAACTTTAATTCCCCCTTCTCCTCGGGAAGTTTCAGCAATATGACATTGTCTCGTCATGCTAGACAATGGTACTACAGTTTGTTTGGGCTTTGTAATGGTGACACTTCTCACAGTGTAGTGACTAATATTTACTCATACAAGTTCTAGCACGTGGGTCGTATTCAAAACAATGGTTGTATACCAAGCAAAACTGTTCATGTTTAAACAGGACATATACCAATTTGAGTTTATACCAAAGCGAACTTATACCGAGATGCCACTGTACTTTTCTTCTTGCCTGAAGACAATGGGTTCAAATCTGCATCAAGGCAGATAATTAACCTGCTCACCAAATGGTTACAGGCCATGTTCTCAAAAGTGAAGTGGTCAAGCAGATATTGACCACATCACATATCAAGCACAGATTAATTACCACATCACATATCAAGCACAGATTAATTACCACATCACATTTCAAGCACAGATTAATTACCACATCACATATCAAGCACAGATTAATTACCATATCACATATCAAGCACAGATTAATTATCACATCACATATCAAGCACATAATAATTACCACATCACATATCAAGCACAGATTAATTACCACATCACATATCAAGCACAGATTCATTACCAAATCGCATATCAAGCACAGATTAATCACCACATCACATATCAAGCACAGATTAATTACCACATCACATATCAAGCACAGATTAATTACCACATCACATATCAAGCACAGATTAATTACCACATCACATATCAAGCACAGATTAATTACCACATCACATATTAAGCACAGATTAATTACCACATCACATTTCAAGCACAGATTAATTACCACATCACATATCAAGCACAGAATAATTACCACATCACATATCAAGCACAGATTAATTACCACATCACATATCAAGCACAGATTAATTACCACATCGCATATCAAGCACAGATTAATCACCACATCGCATATCAAGCACAGATTAATTACCTCATCACATATCAAGCACAGATTAATTACCACATCACATATCAAGCACAGATTAATTACCACATCACATATCAAGCACAGATTAATCTGTTAAAACTCTTGTGTGAATAACAGGGTTTCAATTTGTGTGTGTGTGGAGGGGTAGGGGGGGGAGACCCACTGCCCCCCCCCACCCCCTAACAAGCGTGTCATAAAAGTCCACTAGTTAGCAATGTTTCCTTCAAAGTCTGGGCCCATCTGCCTGAGAGGCAGTGAAATCCACAGTCTGTGCATAAATAAACCAGATCTGTTAAAAAGATGTGCACGCAAAGCTCAAGTTCTAGAACAAGACCAAATTCCCAAAGTGGACAGAAAAAACCCAGAACTTTCTGCCAGAAGTTTACAGCCGATGAATGTAAAGAAATTGAAGATTTATTTAAAAATATGGGTCTACCATCATATGTTCAATACACCAATGGGGTGAAAAGAATCATTCACTTCCCTCTGTGGGTTCTGGGGCCCCACTGCGGGGAAAACAACAATAGACCTACTGCCTCTCCAGCTAGCATGTCGTAGGTCGACTGACTGGGGGGGGGGCTTCCTTTGAAGTCAGAGTGCATCTGCATGAGAGGCAAGGAACCAACAATCTGCATACAAATAAGTTGGATCTGTAAAAAAAAATGTGCACGCAACACACAGGTTCTGAACACAAGACTAAAGTCCAGAACTTTCCACTAGAGTTTACAGCCAGTGAACACAAAGAAGAAGAAGAAAAAAAAGAAGAAAAAAAAAGAAGAAGAAGAAGAAGATTTACTAATGTTTAAATTTCTTTTTACTTTACTTTACTTGTAAATGAGCTACCTTGGTGTAGCAGCTAGATGCTTGCCTGCAAATCAGAAGGTTGTGGGTTTGAGTCCTGACAGAGCCAACTATTATCAGAAATGATTTTGGCTCCCAGGTCGACCCCACCTTGAGTGGGTACCAGGTAGTGTCATAGGAAGTAATTATGGCCAGCGTGATGGTGACCACATCACCCACCGGTGGCGGGTCTATAAAATATAGATCTACCCTATATGCCCAACACACCTGAAAAAGGTCCTTTACTTTATTTTTATATACTTACATGTTAAACCATTTACTTTTGATTCAATAGTGAAGAGAATGGAACTATTTCAGACAAAATACTGACAATTGCAGCAGTTCGGTTTATTTACATTTTCTAATTAAAATTTATAGAAGAAGAGAAAAGACAGATATCATAGCACCTCATCATCATCCTTTAGCAGGTCTTTTGCAGAATTTCGCTCGCATCATGGTCTGCCTGAAAGAAACTCAGTCTCTCGCCAGCTCTCCCTTCTCCTCTACTTTCATATTAAGGAGTCACTTATATCCTGTGTCCATCTTCGTGCTGGTCGGCCCCTGCCCCTCCTTTCTGGTAACATGCCTTTTGCTATTATTTTTTCCAGTTTGTCGTGGCACTTGATATGACCAAATTATTTCAGTTTCTGAGACAAGATGCTGTTTACCAGTCAATCATCCTTGGTGTTCAGATCTTTAAAAATCCCAGTATGTTTTTTTTCTTCTGTGTTCATGGTATTCTAAGAATCTTTCTATAGAAATTTCAGCTCAAAGCACCTAGTCAATATAAAAATCTGGACCAAAATTTCTTTCAATTCAAACCTGTTGTCTCAAAGTGAAGAGAGGGTCTTGCTGCAGGAACAAGTGTACCTCAACCTGCCACTAACCAGCAACTAAATAGCTCTCATGATTAGCAACAGGCTATGGCAAGCATGGGAGGCTAAGAACCAGGGAACCAGACCTCCGGGACGACCCAGGGTGCACTGGAAAGACAACATCCGACAGTCCCTGGCTGACAGAGGACTGGAATGGAACAAAGCCAGAAAGAAAACTGCTGATAGAGACGTCTGGCGATCTCTCTGGCAAACCTCTACACCCCAAGGTAGAAGAGGAGCGACTAAGTAAGTAAGTATGATTAGCAAACCTATCATTCATCACAATTATAGAAAATGGGCAGAATGTGTTGATAAATACCGAAGTAACACCACAAGTAACAGAAGTTTGTATAAACAAAACATAAATTAAATAACAATGAAACAAATAAATTCAGTGAGCCCTCCAGTCACTATTTTCTTCAACTTCTTCTATGAATAACAATTTCCCATGTGAGTTTGGTGGTTCCATTTGGGGGAGGGGGGGGGGGGGGGATGTTGGGAGGGGGGGGGGGACAATGGACTTACTGCACCTTAACAAGCATGTCATAAAATGCAACTAATTAAAGATTTATTGAGATCAGATATGTTGGGCTGAAAGACAGATATCACAGCTTAGCTGTAAACCACAATACCAGCTACCATTCTGAGGGTGAAGAAGAAGAAGAAGAATAAAGAGTGACAATCAATTCTTGTAAATTTACTTATAATATTTCATTTATTTCTTCTTCTTCGCGTTTACCAGCTGTAAACTCTGGCAGAAAATTCTGGTTGTTTGTCCACCTCCAGACTTTAGTCTTTTCCAGACCCCATGTTGTGTGCACATCCGTTTTACACATCTGTCTTTACTTATCTGTATGCAGACTGTTGGTTTTCAGGCAGATGCATGCCAAATTCAAAGGAAGCCCCCAATTAGTCAACTCCTATTAACATGCTTGTTAAGGAGGTAGTGGGTTCATTCTGGTTTTCCCCACAATGGGAACCCCAGAAATAACACAAGGATTTCAATGACTTCAAAAGTTGCCCACAACTGATGAAACTCAGAGGCAACTTTATTACTTCCCCTTTCCTGTGTGAGTTCCGGGGCCCTGTTATAGGGAAAACAAGAATAGACCCACTACCTACCCAAAAGCATGTTGTAAGAGTCGACTAATTTGGAGCTTCATTCAAAGTCGGAGTGCATCCGCCTGAGAGGCAAGGAACCAGCAGTCTGCAAAACAGTTGCACACGCAGCATTCAGGTTCTGGAACAGGACTGCAGTCCAAAAGTGGATGAACAACCAGAACTTTCCACCAGAGTTTACAGCTGGTGAGCGCAAAGAAGAAGAAGAAGATTACTTTCCCTACCTGATCTTTGTAGAGTTTCCTCTTCATAAACTTCGGCTGGGGAGGCTGTCCTACTTTCTGTGACTGTCTCTTTCTGGAAGTTTACAGTAGCCTGATTTGCTGTGCTACCTGCTTGAGAAGGTACAGGTATTGTTGCAATTTGAGGAGCTGACAGTGCCTGAAACAATGTTTGAAAAATGAGTAAGTTAAGGAACATTTTCAATCCTTTGGAACATCAAACTTGGGATTTTTTTCACGTGGACTTGGACTTCCACATGGGCGTTTGATCTCACTACAGAGAGATGAGGGGGAATTACCGTAGTGAGATCAAACGCCTGTGTCCAATGTTGCGCACGTAAAAAATCCATTGTCAATTGGAAATCGAAAAGAGTAGCCTAACGGTGGTGCCTGGACAAAATTGGTGTACAAATCTACCCAAAGTATTTCAGGATCCTCGCCAGTGCTACAGAGCCTGTGCACTGTGCTGAGCTTCTTCGGACTCAGACTTAAGTTAGAAGAAAAATGGAGTTACTTATGGGTTACTACCCCTGTGCCATGATGTTGATCCGTTCTTTAAACCTCAAAACTTAAACTATCCCTAATCAAGTTATTCTTTAAAAAAACAAATATAATGTAGTTTTTGAAAAAACAACACACACAAAACAAAATTTTTCTCTTAAACTGATTAATGCTTAACCATAAAATCACACATTTTTTTCAATAAATTGTATCCATCTCTACAGCTTTGCTGTCATTGCCACAACATTAGGAAATACAACAGTAAACTTATCAGCAAAAGAACAAAACAATCATTAAAAAGTAACGACAAGAAATTTCAAAAGGGTAGAAATAATAATTCACCTTGGAAGAGCTATCTGATGAATACTTTGTGT
>CAJHNH020001369.1:1051225-1076225 GCA_905116865.2 Candidula unifasciata | reverse complement strand
CCATCTAAAAGGCAATATTTGATATGTTTCCTGTGGGTTCTGGGGTTCCATTCTGGGGGAGGGAGGGGGTGGGGAGAACAGACTCACTGGCTCCCTAACAAGCATGTCATTCAAGCCCCCATGTGGGTTCCAGGACCCCATTGTGGGGAAAACAAGAATAGACCCACTGCCCCCCCAAAAGCATGTCGTAAGAGTCGACTAATTGGGGAGCTTCCTTTGAAGTCGGAGTGCATCTGCCGGAGAGGCAAGGAACCAACAGTCTGTATTCAAGAGATTGTGATCTGTTAAACTGATGCACACGCAACACTCAGGTTCTGGAGCAGGACTGCAGTTCAGTAGTGGACGAGCAAGCAGAACTTTCCGCCAGAGTGTACAGCTGGTGAACGCGATGAAGAAGAAGATGTCATACAAGGTGACTAATTATGGATTTACTTTAAAGTCAGAGTGCATCTGCCTGAGAGTCGAGTAACCAGCAGTCTGCACACAAATAAGCCAGCTCAGATCTGTAAAATAGATTCATGCAAATCTCAAATTCTAGAACGAAAGTAAAGTTCAGAGGTGGAAGAGTGACCAGAAATTTCCCCCGGAATTTACAGCTGGGGAACACGAAGAAGTTTATTTTCCCCCAAGATCTCACATTAATTATTTTATGTGACTTCTCTCCCATGTTTCACGCTTTTGTGCATTCTGTTTTTGTTTTCTGACACTATTTTTGGGGTAAATCTTACTCATTTCTTATTGTATCTTCTTCTTATCAAAGTTCATGCCGTGTAGCATTGGTAGTTATGTCTAATCTACAACCTTCTGTCTTATGTACTTTCAGTCATCTCTGTCACAGATGATCCTCCATGCCATGATTTCCAACTGTCCAGGGATCTTCCCTCTCGGTCTCCCTCTGCCTCTCTTCCCCTCCAACTTTCCTTCTGTCACAAAGTACTCTAGTTTCCTCATTCTGATGACATGACTGAATAAGGTCGATTGTCTCTTTCTGATGTGGGCAGTCAGTTCTCTTCATGAGTGAGTTTCTTCCAAGACGTCCTAATTACTCTTTTTATCTGTCCAGGGTATTCTCATCATTAGTCTATATAAACACATCTCAGCAGCTTCCAAATAATTTGTTATATCTATAACATTTATAATCCTATCTATCTATGCCTTATTACTGTGTAAATCTGTTGTGAAGTGGTAAATCTGTTGTGAAGTGGTTAAGCTGTCTACCTTGTGATCTAAAAGTTTTGAGTTTATTTTTGGCTACCGGTGCAGGTATTTCAAGGATCTCAGACTCACTGTTTGCCTTCATCTCAGACAGTACTTACGTATGGCTCCAGCACCTGGATATAGGTCGCATTGTGTAGCCTGGTTCTATGTTCATGGCGTCCAGAATCCAGTTCAATGCACAAAGTTGTCGAAACAAAGCTGACCTAAATGATGAAGAAAAAGAGGGAAAAAAAACCCAGAAAATTAACAAATTTTAAACTGCGCCCACAGAAGTTATAACTGACCCAAGCTAATATACCAGTAACATTTTTAGTACAACAGACATGGTGGTATAGTTAGTTAGTTAGTTGCGTATCCTTTACAGGACATTGCAGAACCAGCCCTAGCATTTTTTGGCTGTTATGGTTTTTCTAGGCAAAATTACGTCCAGTAGTTTACCACTGTCGGCTCTGTGGCTAAGTCAATGCGAAGGCTTCGTAATGCCGGTATGCCGGGGTTCGATCCCAGCTGCGGGCTTTGTGTTGGTTTCGACAGTGGTATCAAGAAAGTCGACCGTTCAGAAAGCTATGGCAAACTACTGGATGTAAATTTGCCTAGAAAAACCACATAACAGCCAGGAGCTGTTAGGGTTGGTTCTGCAACGCCCTGTAAAGGATACGCAACTAACCTTATAGTTTACCACTGCTTTCTGGATGGTCGGCTTCTCGATACCACTGTTGAAACCAACGCAAGACCTGCAGCTGGGATCCAACCAGGCACCCTGGCATTACAAATTACGTTCGCAACACCTAAGCCACAGACGGCGACGTGGTATAGTACTCTGTGCATTTGCTAAGTGGTTTTGGGTTTGGCCCCTAATATTGACCAGGACCGAAAGCGAGGGTATTTTGGTGGCCTGGTGACCTAAAAGAGAAGGGTGATGAAGGGTAAAGTTTCCGGAGAACAAGATGGTGGCAGATCTCTCTGTGAAGGTGGATATAAGATATTGAAGCTGCACTGGCTATGGTTATGAAAGCACATAGGGCTGGAGAACTGGCTAAAGAAAGAAAGACTTTCAGGCATGCCATGATGAAAACAACAGTCTGTAAAGGACTTGTAGATTGATGATGATGATGAGTGATTTTCTGACCAATACAGGTGAGGTTTCAGCAGCTGGTGCTGCAGAGTTAGAAGTTCAACAAATGATTCATGTCAATACCCCCCCCAAGTAATGTGATTATCTATACAGATGGCTCTGTACTGAGAGGCAGTTAAAGTGAAATGGGGTTCACAGCAAGAGCGAATGGACGTTGCTTAGTGCAACAAAGCCTTGCATATGATATCTAGTTTGAGAATGGAGGTGGAGGCAGTCACTGCTGCCCTGTGCTGCCTTGAGAATCAGCTGGAGACACATGTTGTAATTGTCACTGACATGTTAAGAAAGTAAGAGTGAGGCATGCTCTGTGCACACAGTGGCAAGCATCACTTCAGAAGTCCGGGATAGTTAGCGTCCTTTGGATATTTTCTCCAAGTTATGCCAGGAAACAAGCAGGCAGATAGACTGGCTGGTTCTGCACTTCTCTAGGGTGAACTGATGTATGACAAGCTAGATATTGTAAGGGCCCTTTGGGAAAGAGTAAACAGTGAGAAGGCACAGACAGATCACTAACAGCAAGTTACCCAGGGATCTGGCCGATGCTCAACATTCAAGGGAAAGGGGAGACAGATGTGCAATCTGACAGTTACTGGTGCCATCGGAATTAGAACTTTGCTTGCTGTTGAAGAAGGGGATGGAGCGCTTGTGGGAGTATCCCGAGTGCTGTGATGTATATTGTTAATTTGATATTCAACATTCAAGGGAAACAATTTGAGATACTGGACATATTCATCTTCTTCTTCTTCTTCTTCTTCTTCTTCTTTTTCTTCTTCTTCTTCTTTTTCTTCTTTTTCTTCTTCTTCTTTTTCTTCTTCTTCTTCTTCTTCTCCTTCTTCTTCTTCTTCTTCTTCTTCTTCTTCTTCTTCTTCTTCTTCTTCTTCTTCTTCTTCTTCTTCTTCTCTTCTTCTTCTTCTCTTCTTCTTTTCTTCTTCTTCTTCTTCTTCTTCTTCTTCTTCTTCTTCTTCTTCTTAGTGTTCACCGGCTGAAAACTCTTGACAGGAAATTTTTGGTTGCCATCCACTTCAGGACATTGATCTTGTTATAAAACTTCAATTTTGCATGCACCTTCATTTTACAGATCTGGCTTATTTGTGTGCAGACCGTTCATTCTTTGCCTTTTAGGCAGATAAACTACTTCTTCAAAGGAGACAAGTTGCATTAGACACCTTCATCCCCTTGTGGGATGCAATTTTTAGCTATTTTGAAGCCCCACCATGGCTTTTGCCATGGTCACTAAATATAGCCGGGCCTGAAATATGGCCAAACGGCTGAACAGGGTTTCTGGGAGCTCTCAATGGTTGATCCTCATCTGCATGGTGGCACTTTGTGTCACTGGGTGTTTATAGCTTGTGTGATGTCCTGGTGAGGTACAACTTACCTACATACCTACATAGGAGACAAGTATAACTATTCATCTCTTATGTCATGCTGATTAAAGGAGAAGTGGGTCTTTTCTTTTTCTCCTCACAATGGGATCTCAGAATCCATATGCAGAGGACATATTCAAAAGGGTGTTTAAAGGCAAGAAGACTGACTTCACTGCACCAGGTTGTAACCCATATGGCTCAGTCTCACTCTGTAGAGTGCCTAGTCACCTGCAACAGCATTGCACAAAGCAGAAACTGTAGCTCCCCCATACACCTTGGGATCTCTGAAACACTTACAATATTAACCACCTTGAGTCAAAATTGAACTGACATCTATTTGAGCATAATGCAAATGGCTCAAGTCTTTCATTTCTTCTTCTTTGTCTCTAGTTCTGTTCTGCTTTCAGTGTCAGGTTTTAAAGAGGCGCTGGATGCAAGTCTTGGTATGTGATATGTAGATGCTCTTATTTTGGCTCTGATATTCCATCTATTCATCACTCTGCTTTGATTATGTTTAAGTTATACACTACACAGCCCCAAAAAAATCCTCACCTGCACAGTCATGGTGACAGAACTACCATTCGGCCGTGAATACTCAGGCTCAAACCCCCTCCCTCCCGCCCCTGCCTACATCCCCCCCCCCCGCCCTCACCGCAAAAGTTGTATAATAGAGGCAGTAATTGGCAGGTTTTTTTTTCCACTGCATCTTACTAAAGAAGATCTGTGCAGCTATTAACCACCCAAATGATTAGTGAAACTCTCACCCTAGTACTCTAACATCTCCACGAGATTCTCTAATATCCTCCTCAGTAACTTACTTACTTACTTAGTCGCTCCTCTTCTACCTTGGGGTGTAGAGGTTTGCCATAGAGATCGCCAGACGTCTCTATCAGCAGTTTTCTTTCTGGCTTTGTTCCATTCCAGTCCTCTGTCAGTTAGGGACTGTCGGATGTTGTCTTCCCAGCGCACCCTGGGTCGTCCTGGAGGTCTGGTTCCCTGGTTCTTAGCCTCCCATGCCTGCCATGGTGGCCGATTTTCTCCCATTCTGCATACATGTCCAAACCATCGTAACTGTGACTGATCCACTCGGCTCCTCAGTAACTACATACATTTAAAGCTACTGAACAGACCCATTCTGTATTGATTAATAAAACATCTTGTGCCTTAAGTGAAATCTTCATGTTTTACAGCTCCAGGTTGTACTCCCGTATTCATCAACCTTGGGGGCTGCGTGGTCTTGAGGCATGGTGTCTGCCTCTAATGCTAGAGGTTCCGGGTTCAATCCCTGGTAAGGCCTGCGATTTTTTTCATGTGGACTTGGACTTCTAGTATTTCCCCTGGTCTCTGGGTATTGAGATCGGACGCCCATATGCATTGTTATACACGTAAAAAAATCCCTTGGCGGTTAGAAAAAGGAAAAGAGTAGCCTAACGGCGCTGCCCAGGCAAAATCTGGAGTTAAAAATCTACACAAAGTATCTCAGGATCCTCGCTGGTGCTACAAATTCTGTGCACTGTACTGAGCTTCTTCAGACTCCACCTTATGGGTTACACCCGTGTGCCATGATGTTGATCTGTTGTTCAAAACCTCAATCCATCAACCTGGACAGGGGAAACAGTAATGTATAGCCATCTTTGTGATATGCATCTATGATACAAATCTATGATATTACCTGGATATATCTTCCCTTTGGTCTATCTCCAAGAGGCTGTTGTACCGCGGTGTAAACGGGCGTGGAGTAACTTGCTTTCTTCCCTTTCCTGCAGAAGTTGTCCTGGTGCTTGATGTTTTTGGCCTGAAGTAAATTGATGTAAATTAAAATGCTGTCTGTGGGAATGCAAATATATAAAACATCTAAAAATACCTGACCTTTGACAGAAATAATTCTGGGAAGGCTAACCTAGACAGTAAATATCTGCAGAAATTGGATGTGTCGGCAAAAAATGGGCAAATATCGCAAAAATGTTCTCAACGGATATCTTTGGATGAATGTAGCTGACAAAAATGAAGAAAGGATTGATTTATTGATTGACTGACTGATTTCAATAATCAAAGCAGGGTCTTTATAATGCAAAATTTTAATAATGGACACAACCAAGAGGCTAGATATTTAATTATGTTTAAGTGTATAGTAATCTAGAGTGGTGGCTCGTTGATCTAGGGGTATGATTCTCACTTAGGGTGGGGAGTTCCCGTGGCAGAGCAGGAGCCAGACTTTTTTCAAAAATGACCTTGGCTCTCAGGTCGACCCAGCCTTGAGTGGGTACCGGGTGCAGTCCCGGGAAGTAAAGGTGGCTGGCGTGATGTTGACGACATCACCCATCATTTTAGAGTACAAGGAAAAGACCAACTGTTCCTCCACCCCCAACAGGCATATCAAAGAAGTTGACTAATTAGGGGTGTTTCTTTCAAAGTTGAACTGCATCTGCCTGAGAGGCAAGGAACCAACAGTCTGCACACAAATATGTCAGATCTGCAAAACTGATGTGCATTAAAAAAAAGTTCCAGATTAAGACCAGAGACCAGGAGAGGAGGAATAACCAGAATTCACCACCAGAGTTTACAGCCTGTGAATGCTAAGAACAAGAAGAATAAGTGTTCAACAGTACATGCAGGACAGCAGTCATGCAAGAAGTGCTAAATTGTTTAAATTCTATGTATTTTTTTTTAAATTATTTTTCTAATTTGTTTATTTATCTCCCACTTTTTTCTCATGCCTTCTTACTTATTTCTTGTAATAATATAACCTTTTATATCTACATCCCCCCTCCGCAATTTATGTATTTCTTGGTTTCATGTTGAATTTGATTGTTTAGAAGCTCTGTTGTCTTGTTCATTAGGTTTTTCTGTCACGGTTTGTGTTGTATTCAATTCTCCGTTGATAAAGAGATGACCTAAATAGGAGGTTACTGCAGCCGAGATAATGACAAGTAGAACTAAATACAACACAAAGTGTGACTTGAAAGCTCGACGGAGGGAAGGGAAAAGATGCGCACAAACACAACCAAATATTTCGACCAAAGTCTTTATTAACAGAGTTCTAAATACAACACAAACTGTGACTGAAAAACTCAATGTTGATAAAGACTTTGGTTAAAACATTCAATTGTATTTTTACAGTCCCTCCACTTATCTTTTTAGTCAAATATGATGTAGTATTTAACGTAAAAATGGTTGCATCAATCAGAGGTTGAATAATATTTTTGAACAGATGGAGTATAGTAACAATCAGGATTGAGTGGGTGAATGTAACAACTGGACTGGGCATAAAATGTAATGAAAACTGAATCATGCAAGGAGTTACTAATCAACACGTGGTGAACTGCTGGGTAAAACAAGAAATAAATTACTATAATAAGTTTGAAAACCACAGGTGGTTAAATTTTAAATACTTTGCCATTTTTTTTGTATATTTACAAACAAGTTAGTTGTCTATTCTTTACAGGATCTTTCAGAACCAACCTCATTTTTTGTGGGTGGGATCATTTTTGGCTGTTTGTGATTATGAGGCAATTTTACGTTTGGTAGTTTGCTACTGTTTTCTGATTGGTTGCGACTTCATACCACTGTTCAAATCCAAATCCAAAATGGTCTGCTGCCAAATCATCCACAGCTGGAATCAAAACAGGGAACTGGGAATTATGAAGCTTATTCACAACGCCAAAGCCAGAGAGGTATATTTACCCATTGCAATATTATTAAAACAAAGATACATACATCAAGAGTGACCAGAAAGCAATGTGTCAGAAACTTGTAATCTAAACACCTCTGTAAACATTTATCTCAACAGCAAAAAAAGCAATTTTAATATCTCAAGTACAAGGAGAACAAAACAAATATGTTAAAAATAAAGGAAGTGCTGGACTAAACATAAATAAAATGTTTATACATTATAATGGAAACTTTCTTTGCCTTATCCGTTACCTCCAGAGGACAGCTGATTATTTCTCGTTAGCACTTGGTGTAGCTGTTATGTGTGGCCTAGTTTTTACTATTTAGGAAACTGAATAAGAAGACATCTATGTTTTGACATGTTGGACTGTCATCCAGGATGTGACACTTTGAGCCAACAGAGTTTCAAACCTTCAGGCTGTTGTGGTTTGTCCTCTCCAGGATTGCAGTCCACAGGATTAGCACCTCAAAGATGAGAATCCTACATGTGCAAATCCGGTAAACCTTGTTCAACTGTAAGGTTATAATTGGGCCCCTGACGTTAACCCTGAAGACCTGACCGGGTTGGGATTAATGCTTAAAAACACACACACAAACACACACACAAACACACACAAATATTGAAACCCCCACAGGGGGGAAAACAGCCAGTTTTCTGCCTCTTAGCTCCAAATGGAGCATAGGCCATAACCAGCTGATGTTAAACTTTTTGCAATTTTATTTTTTAAAGGTTGGATTTTACAGTTAAAGTTGCAAACAGGATAAGCTAACCCGTCTCACACCAGCCTTTCTTAGTCTTCTCATAGGACAAGCAGAGTTACAGTTCAAATAGTAACAGTAACAGTCTCGTTGATATACAGGATAAGCTAGCCTATCTCAGACAAGCCTTTCTTAGTATTCTCATAAGACAAGCAGAGCTATAATTCCACTGGTAACAGTAACCATCTACCATCTCGCCTTTCGTTTGAGGGTTAACAGTTGGCCAGATCCCCTGGTAACTCCTCTCAGCACCGTTCTCCATTGGTGCCTCCACACCTTCCTCCATCAATTACTCTGCACTGTTCACTAACTCCCAGAGCATCTTTACAACATCTAGCTCCTCATGCTTCAGCTCACCACCAAGTGGTGCAGAACCAGTCAGTTCACCACCAAGTGGTGCAGAACCAGTCAGTTCACCACCGAGTGGTGCAGAACCAGTCAGTTCACCACCAAGTGGTGCACAACCAGTCAGTTCACCACCAAGTGGTGCACAACCAGTCAGTTCACCACCGAGTGGTGCAGAACCAGTCAGTTCACCACCAAGTGGTGCAGAACCAGTCAGTTCACCACCAAGTGGTGCAGAACCAGTCAGTTCACCACCAAGTGGTGCAGAACCAGTCAGTTCACCACCGAGTGGTGCAGAACCAGTCAGTTCACCACCGAGTGGTGCAGAACCAGTCAGTTCACCACCAAGTGGTGCACAACCAGTCAGTTCACCACCGAGTGGTGCAGAACCAGTCAGTTCACCACCGAGTGGTGCACAACCAGTCAGTTCACCACCGAGTGGTGCAGAACCAGTCAGTCAATTGGCCAGTTTTTTTTTTCAACATACCGGCATAAATAACATGGAGGCAAATATTAAAAGGACGCTGACTACCCAGGACCATACCTGCCTCCAACTTTTTTCAACATACTCTGTGAGTCAATTACAGTCACCACATGTGTGTGTACAGCTTGTTCTCAAGCCAGCAGAAGGCTGCAGTAACTGCCTCCACCTCCATTCTCAAACTAGATAAACTATATGGTTTAGATATTCAAACAGGCATATTCAATGATTGGTCCTATTGGAACTGGAACTCTATGCTTGCTGCTGAAAGTGGGGACAGAGCGCTTATAGGAATGTCCTGAAGCCTGTGGTTCTTAGTTGAACATTTAATGATTAGGATATGCACGGTAGAATACAATAAGCTATCTTAAGTGCCCTGGCAACACAGGGAAAACTGAAAATGTGCAAGACAGACAAAACAGGATATTAAGAAAAAAAAAACTTATATGATTTAACAAACAATAAAAAAGAATGATTTTAATAAAAGAATGATTTAACATATAACAACAACAACAACATGTAATATATGAAACAATGTGATTTTAAAAAAAAAAAAACTATCTGATTCAACAATGAAAGACAACATTTAACATACAAGAACATGATTTTACAAACAGGAACATAATTTAACAAAAATAACTGTGATTTAACAAAAACTAATATGATTTAACAAAAAAGAATTACATTTAACAAACAAGAACATGATTTTACGAACAAGAATTTCATTTAACATACAAGAACATGATTTAACAAACAAGAATTACATTTAAACTACAAGAACATGATTTAACAAGCAAGAATTACATTTAACATACAAGAACATGATGTAACAAGCAAGAATTTTCTAAGAAGACTATGATTTATCAGACAAGACTCTGATATCACAAAAATGAATATGAAACATTACATCTCACCACATATGTTTAAAAAAAATATATAAAATCACTAAAATTCCCACCTGGAAACTGTTCTGTATTATTAACTCTTGTTCAACTGGCAATTTTATCACACAAAGAGATGTTAACAAAAGTCATCACTAGGTTATCACTTCTACTTCTTTGTTCACCACCTGTAAGCTCCAGTGGAAAGCCCTGGTTGTTTGTCTATTTGGACTTTGGCTTTGCGCCAGGGTCTGATTTTTGTATGTACATCCCTTTTACTGACCTATTTCTGTGCAGTTGGTTGTTCCTTGCCGCTTGGGCAGATGGACTCTGACTTTGAAGGAAGCTCTCAATTAGCCGACTCCTATGACATGCTTATTGGAGTGCCAGTGTGTCTAGTCTTGTTTTCCCCATGATGGGACCCTGAAACCCACATGGGGAAAGTAAGAGAACAACAGTGATGCTCAAATGCTACAGGAGTAATTTTCTTCTTCTCCTCCTCCTCCTTCATTTCTTCTTTTGATTTATATCCTCCCATCCACCCTCTCCTAAGAGCGCACACCGTTAACCAGCTGGCACCGATTCAACCTGTCCATTGCCAACATCTGCAGCTAACTTTACATCTTCCCCACCATGTTCTATAATTCTCTTCTGTATGTGTTTTTTTCCCCCTGGGGTGGGGGAGGGGGGGGAGGGGTTGTCTTTAATCCTTTGACCCTGTTAGTTCTATTGCAAGGTCATTTTATTTGTATTATGACTATGATGAAAATTATTATGAATATAATGGAAAATATTATGCTTATAATGGAAATTATTATGAATATAATGGAAATTATTATGATTACATTGGGAATTATTATGAATATAATGGAAATTTTTACGATAAAAATGGAAATTATTATGATTATAATTTCTATTACTAATCTGTGAAATATCACCCAGGCAAAGTTAGTTTCTAACATTCATACCTGTAGTTTGAGGTGCCTGTGGCTGAACTGAATGTCATATCAAATTCATCACTAAGATTATCAAGAAAGCTGGTTTCAAAGTGGCTAAACACCAGAAATCACAAAGGAAGCAAAAGGTGTGAGCAAAAATAATACAGGATTTGTAACAATAACAAAAATATGGTGGAACCTCAAGATACGACGTTAGGCTCCCCCATTTCTTCCCCCCCCCCCCCTCCCAGAATACGATGCAAAATCTGGGATGTGAGCTGGAGAGATGATAACTTTTGGCCCTACCCGAAAGAATCTTGATAATGCTTTAATGAATTAGGTCATGTTAACATTGCCGAAGGATGACTTAAGCCAGTCGACATGCACATAATAATGATGGACTGTTGCATCATGGTCGGAAGCAACCCTATTTTAGGCTGCCAGCAACAACAACAAAAATAAATAAAGCGATGCCAAATATTTCCCAAGTAAACGAAATGAAAACTTCATTTTAAAATTAGCAGAGTGATTTTAGGAGGTCCGGAACGAATTAAGGTTATTTACATTAATTTTAATGGGAAAAATTAATTTCACGATACAAGCTATTCGCCATTTGAGCTCAGTCATAGAACAAATTAAATTAGTATCCTGAGGCTCCACTGAAAATCTGCAGTGCATTTAACTTGACAGTTGTGAAAAAATATCTAAAAAGAAATGCTTATTAAAAAACTAAATAGTATGCAAAAAAAGAAAAACTATACAAAACTGAAAATAACATATGTTAATTCTTTTCCTTTGTTTATAAACTATCTAAACTATATAAACTAGAGTGTTTATAAACTATCTAAACTATATAAACTAGACTGTTTATAAACTATCTAAACTATATAAACTAGATTGTTTATAAACTATATAAACTAGATTGTAATATTGCTTTAACATTCTGGGGAGACCACCATGGTGGGTGGCTAGATGCTCTTCTTTTCTTCTTCACTTCCTCTTTTACCGCTGTGGGTGTCGAGGGAGATATAAGGTTCTGTTTCTAGCTTTTCTGGCCGCCTCGACCATAGGCACATCGTGCTGTTGTAGAGTTTCTCTGATGTTATCCTTCCATATTGTTCTTGGTCTACCTCGTGTTCTATGTCCTTCTTCTCTTTCCATGTATGCTTTGTATGGTATGCTGTCACAAGGCATTCTCTCTAAGTGGGTAAACCATTTCACTTGCTGTCTTCGTATGTAATTTAGAATTGGTTCTGTGCTGACTTTTTCTCTTATGATATCATTCCTGATCTTATCTCTTATGGTCACTCCTGCAGCCCTTCTCAGACATCTCATTTCCATGGTTACTAATTTTCTTTTATGGTTTGTTGTGAGTGACCATGTCTGGCACTGGTAGCACAGAGTTGGAATAAATATGCTTTGAATAAGACGTCTCTTTGTGCTGATTGGGATTGTCTTATGCTGTAAGAGGGGAGCTAGCTGTCCCAATACTTGGTTTGCTTTATTGCATCTAATGTCAATTTCTTTATCCAATTTCCCATCTTCGGTAAATGTAGTTCCCAGATGCTAGATGCTCACCTGTGGATATGACCTAACAGCTGAAGGGTGTTTCTAGGACCTCTCCATGGCTGAGACTCATCAGAATGGTGACACTTTGTGTCACTGGATGTTTATCACTTAGTGTGATGTCCTAGTGCGGTAGAAAGCCAGCCAGCCAACCTTGTTATGATAACTTGTCTGCGTTCCAATGCTGGACTTAATTTTTGTTCTTGTTTTAAAGCCCCACCCTGATTATTGCCCAGATCCCTAATATAACCCAACCTATGGGCTGAACAGGGTTTCTAGGACACGTCCCCAGGTGACCCTCATCCGAATGGTGGCACTTTGTGTCACTGGGTGTTTATAGCTCAGTGTGATGTCCTGATGGGGTTAAACATCAGTCAGCCTCATAATCTTCTACTCAACGACAATTTCTGCAATCTGCAGCTTCTACATAATTTGCCATTAACTGTCTGATTGTCCATGATTATACAGCATCATCATCATCACTGTCCTGTTGTGCCATTATGTGTCTCATAGGGCTCTCAGTCTATTTTTCCATTCCATTATATTCTGTGCAGTCCCTTGGATACCATGGATGATATCCAGTTCAGCACCTTTGGCTTTTCTCATCAACTTTCACTTTAAGGTTTCTCTTAGACATCAATGTTTCCTCAATTTCTATATTTCCTATTTCAGTGACTGTTTAGCAAGAGCGGTGCTTCAGGCACTCCAATCTGGAAAAACTACCTGGAATACAAACACTACTCTCCAAACTAGGCAACCAGTGTAAGGTAACTATGCAATGGATACTATCCCATTGAGGAGTTTCCAGAAACAAAAGAGCTGATAAATTAGCTAAGGAAGCTGCAATTGAAGAACTAAGGAAGCATAATCAATCAATCAGAAGAACAGCCTGACGTGTACACTCTGGTGGAAAGTCTCTTGCTCGTCCATACAGCAAAACCTGAGTGTTGCGTGTGCATCAGACAGATAATCAAATCCTTGCCTCTCCGGCAGATGCATCAGAAAGGAAGCTTTCCCAATTAGCCACCAAAACAATGGGGCCCCGGAACAAGGCACAAGATGATTACCATATTACGGACAGACCAGAGCAAGTTATTATTCTACGCTGGAACAGGACACAATCGACTTCGCAGCCACATGTACACACAATTTAAAATGGCGAATCAGCCATGTGCGCATGTGGACTGGCACCTGAGACAACAGATCATGTCCTCCAAGACTGTCCCAAACACAACATATCAAGGCAAAACTTTTGGCCAAGAGAAACACCGGTGCAAGTCAAACTTTACGACTTGCTGAGTGAATTACAAAAAACAGTGAAGTTTATACTAAAGACAACATTGCAGACATAGATAATTATTTCAAGCGAACGAAAGAAGAAGAAGTGCCTGTTTAATGATTATTTTCTTGTTTCTTAACAGGATGTGTCCATTATAGTACCGTCTTCTATGACTTTTTTTCTATACAGTATCCATGTTAGTAAACATGAATTAATTAGTGTAATAAAGTTAAAAAAAAAAAAAAAAAAAAAAAAAAAAAAAAAAAAAAAAATTAGTAGAGTATTAAAGACATTTATGAACAAAAAAGTGCACTTTGCAATTACATGACTTGTGATAACTACCATACATGAAATAAAATACTAAAAAATTAGCAAAAAGTGTTATTTGAATTTTAAAATGAAATGAAAAACTACAGATAAACACAAATATTTAAGAATCCTTGAATTTTGATTTTTCTGTGCTTCCCCATGAAGTGCCTAGAATTAAGCAAGCTGATCAACTTGCTAAGAAAGGTCTAACAGATGAGCAACAAAATGCACCAGTCACATAGCCACCAAAAGGAAATATCTGTAAACGGATGTGCATATAAAACTCCCGTTCTGGATTAAAACTGAAGTCCAGAAGTGGATGAGCAGCCAGGACTTTTTACTGGAGTGAGGGTGAATGCAAAGAAGAAGAAGAAGAGAAAGAAGAAGTAATCAAATCAATTTAAAAAATACCAGCCCAAGACGACTGTATTAGAGGCAAAGATTTAACTATGCTCTCTCTCTCTCTCCCTCTTGTGTTGTACCCCACCAGGACATCACACAAGCGTAAACACTCAGAGACACAAAGGGCCACCATGTAGATGAGGAACACCCATGGAGAGGTCCCAGAAACCCCTTTCAGCGGTTAGGCCATATTTATGGCCCCGGCTATATTCAGGGCCCCAGGGAAAAGCCAGGGTGGGGCTTCAAAAACGAAAAATTGCATCCCACATGGGGACGACTGGTATGACCTGTGGCAGGTAAGTATTATATTCAAGTATTCAAAACTTCAGAATTGACTTCACAGAAACTTCTTTCACAGTTTATGGTTGGCAAACCAGCTATGCCTACATAAGGATTGATGCCACTGACAACTAATTTCACTTCAAGGCTGACCTGAAAAGGACATATGTCAAAACTTCTGGCCTAAAGAAACAACCATGGAAGCCTAAATTTATGGATAACAGAATTAACTTAACTCTTTGAGTCCCAGGGGGTTTAGCATCACAAGCCCAGAGGGTAGTAAAGAGAGTAATAAAATCGGCCCATCATGCGTTCATTGGGCTTCTAGGTAGGAACCTATGAACATATAATGCGTTCCCTGGGTCTCAAAGAGTTAAAAAAAAAAAAAGAGTACTAAAAAAGTAAAGTTTTTATAAAAGACAACATTGCAGATATAGACAATTTATTTCAGGGGAACAAAGAGAAATAAGTCAACAATTACAGAAGTAACATCTCTTGAATTTGTTTGGCATGTTCAGTAGGAGATGAATGGTCGCAGACCACGAGGCAGACCATGAAGATGACAGAAAGATAATGTCCAGAGAGACCTGCAAACACTTGGTGTTACCAACTGGAAAGAGAAGGTCAACCAGAGAGATGAGTGGAGGTGGGTGATATCTGCAGCAATGAACCTCAAGGGCTCAGAATGCTGAAGATGAAGAAGAAAAATAATTATGGAAATGTTATTTACTATTTATTTGTTCAAATTAAAGAAAATAAGGATTACACAGAAGAAGTATCTCACCTTTCTAGGTCATCACCTGACTCTTCTTCATCTGAACTCAATTTTGGAGGTTGCCACTGGTTCCTGGCTTCTTCCAGACTTTTTTGCTTTTCAGCAAACAATGCAGCTCTCTGAAAATTTAGGGGAAATTAAAAAGCTGACACTGTTGGAGGCAAATGCTTCATTTTTATAATCTTACTAATGCACATTAAAAATACAAAGCAAGACATATGGATCTGACATATAATAAGATAACCAACAAGACAGGAAAGTCAGAGGGAAAGAAAGGTAAGGTGAGAACAAAAGAGATGATACTGGATAGTTTGTCATCATGATATTGAAGGACAATGTATCTGCATTAATCAGTAGTTCCACACACACACAAAAAGTGCATATCCTATACAGGTCTTTGTCAAATCAACACCACCAATTGTATGCACTTTTACATTGAGTCGTTTGACAGCATTACATGTGATAAAACACACAACAACTGACAAATTAAAAAAATCACAGCTGCTGCTTCTTCTGGTAATCTGGTAATCTGGTAATTTTAATTTCAGCTTCATAGCAAATGGGTCACCCTATCTTAGCTCCACTCCTATGCCAACGTAAAACACACAGAATGTTTATCACAGTCCCTTGTGGAAAGACTGACAAACGGCTGTCTCAGCAAATCTAACATAGACTCGCATTAAAAGCATATGGTAGCCATCCGAAGTGCTAACACAAACAGTCCGGCATTAGAAATGCAGTTCATTATTGATGGTAGCAGAAGTCATTAAAAGATCAGCAGTTGCACACGCGATCGATTTTAATCAAATAAATGGCTGCACCAATATTGCGACATCGCGCCATTTTCTGAATCTACAAATCACACCACCACATTGGTCAGTCAAAAAACATTCCAAATGAAATCCACAGCTCACAGTGTCACGCCATGCACTCAACTCAGAAGCTGGGCAACGAAACCTGCTTCTTCTTCTTTACAAATCAATGTTTGGTATGTGTCAATTCCAATATGTGTCACAATCAGGATGGTGTGCTTAAAGTCGTCACCAGTGTTCTACAGTTGTGTGTGAAAGTCACTTCGGTGTGTAAAGAGTTAATGAAGCCAGGGCTTTTTGAAGCATGGGTAAACACTGGCATTCATGTTGGGTTAATTGGTTGTGAATGTAAATATCTGAGCCACTTAAAGTTGTGAAACAAAGGTTGCTTGATATTCATGGGTAACTGCAAACACCCAGAGTTGTGTAAGGGAATGTGAAATCAACGTGTAGATGACAGCTGTTAGCCTGAGTGAATAGTAGTTTGAGTCAGTCGTTTTCAGTCTAAGTGCTGCGACTTGTGCACAAATTATTCAGGTCCAATGGATGCATGGATTTGTGTGACAGTTTTAACAATATGTTTTACTGTTTATGTTCTGGAGAGTGCCGATGTGAGTGTGCTTGGCAATAAGTAGTGAACTGACAGTGAGTCACTGATCACCAATCCATCGTTGTTGCAATGTGTGGTCCATAATAAAGAGATTGATTGCACTATAAAATCACATTTGGTGTGGTGTTTTCTTTTCAGTACTCGCAGACAGCGTTGGCGGTTATGATAGGACACGTAACCTCTGCCAGATATATTGTGGTTGCTAACTTTTTATGTGCGCCTGGCTTATTTTGATGCTCTTGTTTGGGCTGGCCATTCTAAAGTTTAAAGTTTAAAGTTTGAACAATGGATCAACATCATAGCACACGTGTGGTAACCCCTAAGTGCTCCATTCTTCTTTTAACTCAAGTCTGAGTCTGAAGAAGCTCAGCACAGATCACAGGCTCTGTAGCACTGATGAGGATCCTGAAATATTTTGGGTAGATTTTCAACTCAAAATTTTGCCCGGACAGTGCTGTTAGGTTACTCTTTTCGATTTCCAACTGCCAAGGGATTTTTTATTGCACAACTATGCACACGGGCGTCCGATCTCACTACCCAGAGACCAGAGGGAATTACTAGAAGTCCAAGTCCACGTGAAAAAATCCCAGCCCTTACCGGGGATTGAACCCTCACAACATCAAGCTTGTCATACATCAGTTCACCACCAAGTGGTGCAGAACTGGCCAGTCTATCTGCCTGCTCATTTCCCAACACACCGGCAAAGTCAGGGCAGTCCTGTCAGATATGTTCTGGACTTCGTTTTGGTGAGCCGCAACCTCATGTAGCATAGTTAGCAAGACCCATTCGATGTAGGCGTGCTTGGAGTATAGGGCTAATACCATATACCCACACTGCCTTGTGTCATGAAAAAGGGTATTTGACTTTTACCTTTTACTGTACCTTAGATGCTCCTTACTGTTTGGGTACTTCTTCTTTCTCTTCTTCTTCTTTACATTCACCGGCTGTAAACTCCAGTAGAAAGTTCTGGTCGCTCATCCACTCATCCACTTCTGGACTTTAGTTTTCATCCAGGAACTTGAGTTTTATGTACATATCAATTAAGAGATCTGCCTTTTTTTATATACAGCCTGTTGGTTCATCATCTTTCAGGCAGATGCACTCTGACTTCAAAGAAAGAAATCCTAATTAGTTGCTTATTATGACATGCTTGTTAGGGGTCAGTGGGTCTATTCCCTTTTCTCATCCAAAGGGGGTCTCCGGACTCATATGGGGGTGTTTCGGTACAAATATAGCTCATAAACACACAGTCACACACACAGACAGATACACACTCTCACAAACACACACACTCAAAGACACACACCCAGACACATACAGACACACACACACACACACAGATGAACACACACATACACACATGCAGCAGCACAGACACCTACAAACACACACACAGATGCACGCAGTATAAATACTGTCCATTACAATTACTAAGGAATAAATCAGGCTTTTGTGTTGACATACTGCAGAAAGTTTCTTAGAATACAACTGAAAAACACTTAATTAGTGCCCTTTAATTACATGCTTGGGTCTATTCTCTCCTCCCTCTCCCCCAAGAGCCCCTGGAACCCACATGGGCAGAAAGAGAAGAGGTGGTGTTTTAGCTTTTGTACTGTCCATCACAATCAATAAGGAAGAAGATCAAGGCTTATGTGTTGAAACACATTTAAAAAAAAGGATTCTTAGAAAACAACTGACCATTACGACAACAAAAATACTGAGATTCTAAAACATCTTAATATTGAGGACAACTGAAACTGAGTTACTCTGACCAGTCTCTTCTTCTTCATTCTTCACGTTCACCGGCTGTAAACTCTGGCGGAAAGTTCTGGTTGTTCATCCACTTTTGGACTGCAGTCCTGTTCCAGAACCTGAGTGTTGCGTGTGCATCCATTTTACAGATCTGACTCATTTGTATGCAGACTACTGGTTCCTTGCCTCTCATGCAGATGCACTTCCAATTAGTCGACTCTTACGACATGCTTTTGGGTAGGCAGTGGGTCTATTCTCCCCCCACCCCCCATAATAGGGCCCCGGAACCCACACGGGGAACCAGTATCAAATATCATAGCCAGCACGCAGGTAAGCACAGAAAATAACAGACACTTTGGGTAGAGAAGTGTGCTGGGTGGACAAGCTGGTGATGGGCCGTTTCTTTCTGGCGAGCTGTGATGGAAGCTCCCGGGAAACCAAAGTATTTGGGTTCCGGGGGAAGTATGGTTGCAAAGCTGAAACTTAAAGGAACTGGCACAAGGGCACCACCAGGAGTGGAGCCTACAGCTTAATTTGCCTGTAAAGGACTTGTTTCATGATGATGATAAAGACAAATGCACACACTATATATTGTTTGTTTGTTTGTTTTAGTATCCAGAAGCCATGAGTTGTTAACCCTTAGGCTCGGTATTATGGATATCGCAACCTTTCAGCCTTGATTCCATTGTAAATACCGTAAATCTGGGAGAAAATGTGGCTTTCCTGTCTACCCCCGGGATTGAACCCGGACCACAAGGAGTTCGTCACCCGGTCTCCGCGCAATCCGGTTTAGCCAACTACGCTAGAGAGCCGGGCACACACTATATATACATCTTTGCATCTTTCTTTGGTAGTCATATTGTGTGTTTTAAACAGTTCTTACCTTGGACTGTCTTTCTTGCCTGATGAGATCAAAAAGTCCATGGCCCAGACTGACATTACGTATCAGATGTCTGTTAATGAAAAGAATCAAGCTTCAATTTGAAAAAAAAAAAAAAACACTGAATGTCTGTATCTTTTCTGTCTTCAGAAAGATATGGTTCTGACTTTACCGCTGCCCTGGTAAAACAGGAAGTCATGTTTGATTGTTGTTGAATTTGTACTTCAGTTATAAAGGATTCACTTATCTGCTTCATTTATGTAATTGTTACTGTGGTAGGCACCTGACAAGATACAGCAAAATATGCCAGGCAATAAATTGTGCAGTCTATTGTTTGTGTCTTTTTTGTTCAATTTTTTTTTGGTCTTTTAAAAGTATCTGTTCAGTTGACGGAAAGTTTATCCAAAGTAAAAAAAAAAGATGTCTCACAGTACCTTAGGAGTAATGAGAGTGTTATCATTTGGTACCCAGTGAGTGATGAGAGTGTTATCATTCAGCACCCAGTGAGTGATGAGAGTGTTATCATTTGGTACCCAGTGAGTGATGAGAGTGTTATCATTTGGTACCCAGTGAGTAATGAGAGTGTTATCATTCAGCACCCAGTGAGTAATGAGAGTGTTATCATTTGGTACCCAGTGAGTGATGAGAGTGTTATCATTTGGCACCCAGTGAGTGATGAGAGTGTTATCATTTGGTACCCAGTGAGTAATGAGAGTGTTATCATTTGGCACCCAGTGAGTGATGAGAGTGTTATCATTTTGAACCCTGTGAGTGATGAGAGTGTTATCATTCAGCACCCAGTGAGTGATGAGAGTGTTATCATTTGGTACCCAGTGAGTAATGAGAGTGTTATCATTTGGTACCCAGTGAGTAATGAGAGTGTTATCATTTGGTACCCAGTGAGTAATGAGAGTGTTATCATTTGGTACCCAGTGAGTGATGAGAGTGTTATCATTTGGTACCCAGTGAGTGATGAGAGTGTTATCATTTGGTACCCAGTGAGTGATGAGAGTGTTATCATTTGGTACCCAGTGAGTAATGAGAGTGTTATCATTTGGTACCCAGTGAGTGATGAGAGTGTTATCATTTGGTACCCAGTGAGTAATGAGAGTGTTATCATTTGGTACCCAGTGAGTGATGAGAGTGTTATCATTTGGTACCTAGTGAGTGATGAGAGTGTTATCATTTGGCACCCAGTGAGTGATGAGAGTGTTATCATTTTGAACCCTGTGAGTGATGAGAGTGTTATCATTTGGCACCCAGTGAGTGATGAGAGTGTTATCATTTTGAACCCTGTGAGTGATGAGAGTGTTATCATTTGGCACCCAGTGAGTGATGAGAGTGTTATCATTTGGCACCCAGTGAGTGATGAGAGTGTTATCATTTTGAACCCTGTGAGTGATGAGAGTGTTATCATTTGGCACCCAGTGAGTGATGAGAGTGTTATCATTTAGCACCCAGTGAGTGATGAGAGTGTTATCATTTGGAACCCTGTGAGTGATGAAGAGTATTGCTTTATACATCAAGCAAAAAGAAAAACAGACAAAGCATTCCAGAACAAACCCCATGGAGAGAAAAATGCAAACTAACAGTCCTAATTCAGACAAATGTGAAAGGAATATTTGACAAGAAAGAGAAAGATAGTGTACAACGCAGAATGGCCACCCTCAGTTATATTGATGAAGAATACCCACAAGAATAATGGATCAGAGTCTATACAGATGGGTCCTGTGACGTGACGCGTGGTTTAAATGTTTATAAGTTGAGTATGGATGTTCCTCTCAACACATTTCGTGACTGGTTAATGAAAGTGATACGCTTCAGCGAGACAAACAGCTCGGGGTTTAGAGTGGTATGATAATGATGATAAAAGGTTAACATAAAGGGGTTAACTCAACTTATAAGCCTCTGACAGCCGTGAGGAACTGTCAAGCTTGTCCAACTCTTCCTTGCCTGTTGTCTGCCTGTTTCAGCTTATTCTCCACTTCATCCCCACCTCGTTCTCCACATCGTTCTCCACCTCGTTCTCCACCTCGTTCTCCACCTCGTTCCCAGCTGGCCGAGTCTAACACAATGTAGGCTACTTCATGGACTGATCGTCACATGGGCGCTGTAATCATGGAAACAAAACACATACGTGTAGTATCTTGACACACTAAGAATACATGTATCAATTAATACAAAATATAATAATAAGATATAGCCCATCACTCCTCCTCATATTCCACATCCTCTCCAGTCTAGTCTGAAGGTCTTTTGTCTTACATGGGCGTCACATATCCTGCCTTCCCTCTTCATGCTATGTCATGATAGTTGACTTTCTAAGTCTGTTGTCCGTCATCACTCAGACTTCCAACAACTGGCTGACATTGATATTACATGACTACGTGGAGCAGGTTATGTGCTGAAAACTCAAACAATTTATATGTGCACTCTGTCCTGAATATTATCTTTCAGTGACAGTAAATACTGTACACCCATCATTCTCCCCCTGGGGTTATAAATCCCCTGTTTAGGTGAACACCTTAAGTGAGCACATGGTGGGCACACAAAACGTAACAGCATCCCTGCACATATGGGCATCATGGAAACAATATAATTACATTTCATTATATCAAATGTCATTGTTCACATCTTATTTTCTACACAAGAAAACATACACTGAAAAACATGTGACACAAACATACAAGAAATAGGAATAGTTTTAGCAGTTCCCTAACTGAGATACTGAATTCTCACAAAGAACTATTTCAAGCAGAATGTGCAGACAAATTAGGAAAAGGTAGTATATACTAAGCTTAACTCCCTAACCTAAGTATACAAGATTACAATTAATATTTTTCTCTTACCTGGGAACTTTTCCATCTATCGCCAAACCAGAGTACGACAGTAAAATATACCTTTACGTCGACCTGTTTGTTTGCCGGCAGGCTGCGATTAATGACGGGAATTCCACAGGCTCGAAGTATAAGTATCAATCTATTGTCCAAATTAAACTCCTCCCTTTCCTTAGTTTTTACCCAACCCTCAAGATGATGGCTTAAGCTCCTCCTCCGAAGTACCTATCAAATCACATTAGCTAACAAGTGGCCTGTCAGTCAATTCTGGACTGACATCCCTAGAGCAAACATTCTTAAGTGCCCCAATCTAGTTTACACCGAATCTAACTGGCCGGTGTGAAAGACGGTCAGTGAAGCCATTGTGTTTCCTACGTGACCAAGATCAAGATAAAACATTCCTAATTGCCAAACACCTGTTCTCTCCAGAATTACACTGACGTGTTAAACTTTAAACTTCTCCTCGCCTCTATGTCTAGAATCCGCTCAATCTGTGTTAGGTAATCTTTATGACCTACGGTCCAGCTCAGGTGTGATGCTAAGTTCCCCGTTCGCTGGCCTCTACAGTCTGGTCAGGAGATAACATTCTGACACTGGCATGAGAATAGAATTCCTAGCTACAGTGTAAAGTTTTAGGTAATATTACCCAAGGTTCAGTCGCTTTGTCTGGACTAAGGACTGGAAACGTTTAAATCAATACGCTTTAAAGTAACATTTGGTTTAAGGGCATAGTCTCTTGTCTCTCAATAACCAGAAGAACTTATTACAAGTACTAACTTCTGGAATCACTGAGATCGTATCGTGACAGGTCCGAACAAAGTGCAGTTAGAAATGGTGGTGCTGGTATGTACATAGAATTCCCACATGGTACTAGGGATGAGTCCAGCGTACCAACCGGGAAGTACTGCCATAACTATGATGCAGAAACTCAGGCTATCAAGATAGCAACAGAGAAACTGCTAAATACCAATTTCGGCTCACAGTATGTGGTAATGCTGACAGATGCAAAATCAGTACTAGAAGCACTCCAGTCTAGAAAACTACTAGAATTGCAAACACTGCTGACACAACGCAGCCTTCTGCGAAGAGTCGTAATGCAGTGGATACCGTCATATTGTGGAGTGCCTGGAAATGAGAAAGCTGATCAACTGGCAGGGGACGGTGCAACAAAAGTGCAGCAGGATATACCAGTCACATACCACCAAAAGAAAAGAATCATTAAATCAATCAGGAAACCACCAGCCCCAGCACAAGACGACTATTTTATTATGGACAGATCAGAATAAGTAATTATCCTCCATCTCAGAAAAGGGCACAACCGATTATGTAACCACATGTGCATAAAATTCAAGATAACGTATCAGCCATTTGCACCTGTGGAAAGGTGCCCCAGACAGCAGAGCATGTACTCCAGGACTGCACCAAATTTGACACATTAAGGCAAACCTTTTGGCCAGAAAGAACAACAGTGGAACGTAAACTCTATGGACCACTGAATGAACTAGCAACGACAGTGAAATTTACACAAGAGACAAAATTGCAGATAAAGACAACTTATTTCAGGCGAACGAAAGAAGAAGAAGAAGAAGATGAAGAGTACTATCATTTGGAACACTGTGAGTTATGAGAGTGTTATCATTTAGTACCCAGTGAGTGATGAGAGTGTTTTTATTTAGTACCCAGTGAGTGATGAGAGTGTTTTTATTTAGTACCCAGTGAGTGATGAGAGTGTTTTTATTTAGTACCCAGTGAGTGATGAGAGTGTTTTTATTTAGTACCCAGTGAGTGATGAGAGTGTTTTTATTTAGTACCCAGTGAGTGATGAGAGTGTTTTTATTTAGTACCCAGTGAGTGATGAGAGTGTTTTTATTTAGTACCCAGTGAGTGATGAGAGTGTTTTTATTTAGTACCCAGTGAGTGATGAGAGTGTTTTTTATTTAGTACCCAGTGAGTGATGAGTAGTGTTTTTATTTAGTACCCAGTGAGTGATGAGAGTGTTTTTATTTAGTACCCAGTGAGTGATGAGAGTGTTTTTATTTAGTACCCAGTGAGTGATGAGAGTGTTATCATTTAGTACCCAGTGAGTGATGAGAGTGTTATCATTTAGTACCCAGTGAGTGATGAGAGTGTTACATATGGCACCCAGTGAGTGACTGTGTGCATGTCTGCGTGTGTATCTGTGTGAGTGTTGTGTATGTCACTCTAATTGTGTCTATGTATGTGTGTGTGTGCATGTCAATGTGTCTGTGGATGTGTTTTGTGTGTGTGTGTGTATGTGTATCTGTGTGTGTGTCTATGTGTGAGTGTCTGCATGTATGTTTCTGAAGGTGTGTCTGTGTGTGGCTGCATGTGTATCTGTGGGTGTATATCTATGTATGTTTCTTAGGTATCTGTGTGTGTGGCTGCATGTGTCTGTGTGTGAGTTTCTGCAGGTGTCTGTGTATATCTATGTATGTCTCTGTAGGTGTGTCTGTGTGTGTGGCTGGGTGTGTGTCTGTGGGTGTCTGTGCCTGTGTGTGTCTATGTGTGGCTTCATGTGTATCTGTGTGTGTGTGTCTATTTCATAATGTCTGCGTATGTTTGTGTGTGTCTGTTTGTGTGTCTGTCTGTGTGTGTGACTGTGCATGTCTGTGTATGTGTCTGTGTCGCTGCCTATGTGAGTGTATGTGTCTGTGTGTGTGCTGTGGCTGCGTGAGTGTGTGT
>CAJHNH020001369.1:1001225-1048725 GCA_905116865.2 Candidula unifasciata | reverse complement strand
TGTGTAACAGATTCCATTCAGGTGAGGGGCAGAGCAGTGACCTTATCTGTGATATTGCTGATCTTGTACAACAGCAAATCCTTACTACCTTTGCTTATCAATGTGTCACATGATGATTATGATATTCACATATGTGTGGGGAAAGGGGGAATGGCTGTGTGGCCGAGTGATTTTTTTTTTAAAGGGGGGGGGGGGGAGGGGCTAAAAGAGTTTTGGAACTTATTCTCCCATCTAACAAACACAGTTGCTATATTAACCCATTACATCTATATATTTTTTTTTATCTGTTTTTTTCCACAGTGTGTCACCTTAACCTCTTCAGACTCAGATATTTAATACTTTCAAGTAAACGCACTGGGATAAAATGAGTTAATTCAACAACTGCCTGGGATCTAAGGGAGCACAGTTCATTCTTAATGCCTCTGTTACACTACCTCACCTTCACGTAGTTGACCCCCCACTCTCCCCAGCAATCCAGTGGAAAGCTGGAAAACTGGGCCTATGAGTCTACACTACACTCAAAGTTGTATGGAACTAAAGAGAAACTACCCAAAAGTGGTTAATTTCTTCATAAGACCTCATCTGATAGTGTAAATTAGAGATACAATTACAAGAAGAAGAATGACAAAAATAACTGCAAGGAGCAGAACAAGTTAGTGTTTTCAAATGTCAGTTCAAGTACCAAGGATGTCCTTGGTTCAACTGCAGCAGAGGCGTCTGCATCTTCTTCATCTTCAGAGCTGCTTGATGGCTTCAAATCATCTTTCTAAACGGGGATGAGAAGGAAAAAAAAGTGACATATTTTGTTAGCAAGATCATCATGGAAAAAGACAAATAGAAGTTGATTGTGGTTGAATGAATGAATGAATAAATAAATGAATTTAAAAGTGATGTCACTGCTCAGGGTATTTCCACACATGCCCCGTCCCCTTCCTCAGTAGCCAACTAAAGAATTCCCCCACTGTTGCGGCCATTTTTAACCTGAAAATAAAAGTCTGCCTGTTCTTTTCCACTGTGTGTTGAAAAACTACCTAGATCCTCTGCTCAATCCCAGTTTAATCAGTCTCTTCTTCACATTCACTGCTTGTAAACTCTGCAAGAAACTTCTGGCATAACATATCCTAGGGTGCATTATTAGCTCCTATCATAAGGTTTACCAAAAGTGCACCTCTAAACTTTTAGTTTTTTTAAAAATAGGGAAAAAGAAAAGAAAATTTAAAAAACAAAACAAAAAAACAATTCAACTACTCTTTTAAAGACTAGAGTGGTCAATATGTTTTTGAAACTGAAACTTTATTTTTCCGACTATAGTCGATTATATGGCTTTAAAACAATGTTCCATTTTGAATGAATGGCATAAAGTCTGGCAACTCTGATGACATTAAAAACTAGCAGCAGGGTTAATTAAACGGAAAGGCAAAACACATGATGCATGACATATGAATTGATCCTGAGCCAACCTCTATGGTCTTGGCTATGTTAATATATTGATTTACGAACAGAATTGAGTTGAAAGTGAGTAATGAAAGCATGGCTGCACAGAAACATCAAAAGATTTCAAGGTAATAATAATCTTGGTGTTGTCTATTGTCTTTGTGCAGATAGTGAAATATACTAGCAATTGTGCTTTGTACATTAATACAGGTTTTTTCGACTAAAAACAGTTGGGTGCATTATTTTTTTTTTAAACCTCCAAATTATCTTTCTGGAAAAAAAAAATTGAAAAAAAAAAAAAAAAGGTTAGCTGCTTATTCTTTACAGGAAATTGCAAAAACAACGCAAGTATTTTTTGGCTGTTCAAGATTTTTCTAGGCAATTTTACTTTTAGCAGTTTGCAATTGTTGTCTGAAATGGTCGATACCACTGTCAAAAACAACGCAAGGCAGTCTGCTATCAAATTGTCCGCAACTGGGATGGAACCGGATACCAAGAAATAAAAACCAAGTTTGCAACACCTAAGCCGCAGACATTGACTAAAAAAAAAGAAATGACAAGATAAAAAAAACAGAGGGACATATTTTTAGGACTCCAGGAGACACCTGGCTGATATAACCATTATGGGTGTCTTAATTATATTTTCCAAGTCCCTGTGTGAGTTCCAGGGCCCCATTGTGGGGAAAGGGGGGGGGGGGGAAACAAGAAAGATCCAGTGCCTGCCCTAAAGCATGTCGCAAGAGTCGACTGATTGGGAGCTTTCTTCGAAGTCGGAGTACATCTGCCCGAGAGGCAAGGAACCAACAGTCTGCATACAAATTAGTTAGACTTGTAAAATGGATGTACACGCATCACTCAGTTTCTGGAAAGTTTCCAGAAGTTGATGAACATTCAGAAATTTCTGCCAGTTTACATAAAGAAGAAGAAGAATATTTTCTAAGGAGGCTGAACAAGGTATCTTAGATCTACCTTGTTGGTCCGCCATCCAGAATGAGATTCTTTAATCTTCAGATGGTATGGTAAACCTTTAAGCATCAGCTTGGAGAGAACAAACCAGTCGATCATGGGACATACTTGTTAGCAATACCATCACTATCAACCAAGGTTAGGCGATCAATAGTTAACTGTGCCCTGTTCCCACCACTATATATCTTGTCTTCTTTGTTTTGTCAGTATCTGTTCTATGCCACTAGGAGTCACAGTTTAACTCTTTCAGTACCAATGGTTTTTACTTTAATACTTTATATCGTAAAGTTTTTTTTTTAAAGTTATTTACGTATCCTTTACAGGACATTGTAGAACTAACCCCAGCATTTTTTGGCTGTTGTGGTTTTTCTAGGCAAATTTATGTCCAGTAGTTTGCTATTGCTTTCTAGACAGTAAATACCACTGTCGAAACCAACACACGGCGCAAGACCCACAGCTGGGATCGAACTCGGCACCCCAGCATTACAAAGTTTGTTCGCAACACCTAAGTCACAGATGCCGACATTTGAGCTGGAAAGCAGTAAATACTCAGGTCTGAAGGAATTCAACATAAACACATCTGGGCAGAGCTGTAACACTAGAGAGAAAAATAACTAAGTAACAGAACAATTTACTCATTTAATTATTAGTACTGATAGTCAAAGAAACACAAATAAAGACATGATGACACACACAGGCAACGCATCAGATGCTTTAAAAAGCTTTAAAAAATATGGAACTCTAAATTATGTGGTTTTAGAATCAAGTTAAATATTTTCAATTCTAATGGTATTTCAGTTTTAACTATGCCATGAAAGTTGCAGAACCACTATAGATATGGACTGAGTTTTGAGGTTTGAACAACGGATCAACATGATGGCACATGGGTAGTTACCCATAAGTGCTCTGTTCTACTTCTAACTAAAGTCTGAGTCCAAAGTAGCTCAGTGCAGTGCACAGGCTTCGTAGCACCGGCGAGGATCCTGAAATATTTTGGCTAGATTTTTAATACCAAATTTTGCCCAGGCAGCGCCGTTAGGCTACCCTTTTCAATTTTCAACTGCCAAGGGATTTTTTACAGGCGCAGCAATACACATGGGCGTCCGATCTCACTACTTAGAAATCAGGGGAAATTACTAGAAGTTTACGTGAACAGAAAAAATCCCAGCCTTCACCAGATGTATAGAAATACGAAAAATGTTTAGGCATATTCTGAGAAGAGGGAAATAGAGAATCACCAAAACAGGCACTGAAATGGGAAACAGAGGGATTCTACTGGAAAGTATGAAATGGAGAAATCGACTGCAAAGCCTTATGTGACATAACGACACAACAGAACAATGAATGAACTATGGGGCAGATGTAAATAAACTAATAATTACGAAACAAGAGGTTGATCAAACATTTGTCTGTGACAGAAGATGGAAGGAACATCATACTGTCTTTGGAAAGACTGAGGTATGAATGGTGAGCTGTTTGTACTGAAAGAGATATCGGCCCTTGTGCTTTTGCATAAATGTGGCCATCATGTCTCCCTGCTTTGTGTGAGGGCTTTTTGTTTTCATTAATACAACACAAATAAATGCATTGAATCTAAATGTACATGACAGCAAAAGTTAAAATTGAAAAATAAAGATTTATAGTCGAGAGGAATTACTCCTTTGCACCAGATTTTATCCTATATGACTGAGTCACTGAGAAGAGGAAAAAGAAGAAGAAGAAGAAGAAGAAGAAGAAGAAGAAGAAGAAGAAGAAGAAGAAGAAGAAGAAGAAGAAGAAGAAGAAGAAGAAGAAGAAGAAGAAGGAGGAGGAGGAGGAGGAGGAGGAAAGGGAGAGGAAGGAAAAAAAAAAGAAGAAGAAGAAGAAGAAGAAGAAGAGGAAGAAGAAGAAGAAGAAGAAGAAGAAGAAGAAGAAGAAGAAGAAGAAGAAGAAGAAGAAGAAGAAGAAGAAGAAGAAGAAGAAGAAAAAGAAAAAGAAGATGATGCTGATGATGAAAAAAGGAGAAGAAGAAGAAGGTGATAATGAAAAAAAGGAGCAGAAGAAGAAGATAATGAAGAAGATAACGAGGAGGGGAAGAAGGAGGAGGAAGAGGAGAGGCAGAAGAAGAAGAAGAAGAAGAAGAAGAAGAAGAAGAAGAAGAAGAAGAAGAAGAAGAAGAAGAAGAAGAAGAAGAAGAAGAAGAAGAAGAAGAAGAAGAAGAAGAAGAAGAAAATGATAATGATGACGATGATGAAAATAGGAGCAGAAGAAAAAGGTGATGAAAAAAGGAGCAGAAGAAGAATATAATGAAGAAGATAACAAGGGGGAGGGGAAGAAGAAGGAGGAAGAGGAGAGGCAGAAAAAGAAGAAGAAAAAGATGACGATGATGAGGATGATGCTGACGATAATGGTTTGCTAAACAGACTCACCTCCCATTGTCCTAAAGAATGTAAAATCAGCGTCCTGTTCTCCAGATAGAAGGGGTCCCCTAGTCCCTTGTAAGGTTTATAACTACAAGCGTTAAATCCTTGTTCGGTCATCTGCTGCAGACGACGGTCATAGTTCCACTTTCTCACCTCTTCCCTGGTCGGAGTTATGGGGTTGTACACATTAGCACTGCGAGCCTGTAGTTTCAGGCCTTTCTGGTCGGCAATAGGAAGAGGCACAGATTTGACGTAGTTTCGCGGGTCTCGACTTGGCATCTTTGCTGCTTGTCATTTAATCTGGTTACCAAAAAAAAAGTCAAATAAAGGTCCCTTTTCCACGCCTATATGCGTATAGGGCATATAGAACTAGACCTATATTTTTATTGACCAATCGGCACAAGATGGGTGATGTGGTCAGCATCACGCAGACCGCCTTTACTTCCCGGGACTGAACCCGGTACCCACTCAAGGCTGGATCGACCTGGGAGTCAAAGTCATTTCTGAAAAAAGTCCGACTCTGCCAGGGAGCGAACTCACCACCTTCCAATCCGCACGCGAGCGCCTAGCCGCTGCGCCTCGGCAACTCCCTTTAATCTGGTAAACGTATAATTTATCTGAACAAAGAAGACACAAACCAAAAAAATTAGACAATTTAGTGCCTAGTATATTTCGCGGTATCTCGTCAGGTGCATACTACAGTTACAATTACATAAATGAAGCAAAAAAGTGGATCGTTTTAACTGAAGTACAAATTCAACAACAACAAAGCGCAACTGTCTGATTTACCAGGACAGTCGCAGTGTCAGAACCATGTCTTTTTTACCTTTATTTATTGATAATGAATAACAAAAATGTTGAAATAAACATTGTAAATGAAGACAGAGTTGTGTTTGTAAAAAGTCCAGGTCTGTAAAAACGGACGCGCACACACAACATTCACGTTCTGGCATAAGATGAAAGTCCAAAAGTGGACAAACAACCAGAACTTTCCGCAAGATTATACAGCCGTGAACGTGATGATGTAGATAAAGAGAGAGAGAGAGAGAGAGAGAGAGAGAGAGAGAGAGAGAGAGAGAGAGAGAGAGAGAGAGAGAGACAGACAGACAGAGAGACAGAGGGAGACAGTCAGACAGAGAGTATGAGATAGGGAGGTATAATAGTTAAAGTTAGTCGCATCCGTTAGCTGTTTGTAGTTTTACTAGGCACATTCTTTAGGTTCAGTAGTTTGCCACTGCCTTCTGCGCGACTGGATGCAAGTACCGTCCTCGGCATTTACGCAAAGCCGTCTCTTGCCAAAATGCTTGCAGACGAACCGGACCCGGGTATTTTGAAATTATGAAGCTGTGTTCATAACTCATAGGCCGCAGATATTGCAAGTATATAATAGGCCCAGTGTTACAGTGACAGCAGAAGCCATGTTGACATGCCGCTAACTGACGTAGAAGGTCACCGAGTTTGAGAAGAAGTATAACACCTCTGAGACCTCTCTAATTTGCTAGTTACTACAAAGATTCCTTGTCATAAATAAACCAGAACAGGTTTGATATTTTGGGACAGCTTTCTTTCTTTCCTAACGACAGCTTATACTGTGCTGAAGGGATGCTTGGTAGCCCACAGCGATCGACGAGTGTGACTAGCAAGACCCGCTCGCGTTAAGAACAATCTTCCACAAATACAGTATGGGATTTGGGGCTGCGTGGTCTCGAGGCATGGTGTCCGACTCGAGTGCTAGAGGTTTCGGGTTCAAACCTCGGTGAGGGCTGGGATTTTTTCACGTGGACTTGGACTTACTAGTAATTCCCCCTGGTCTCTGTGTAGTGAGATCGGACGCCCGTGTGTATTGCGCACGTAAACAAATCCCTTGGCAGTTGGAAATCGAAAAGAGTAACCTAACGACGCTGCCAGGGCAAAATTTGAAGAAGTCAAAAATCTACCTAAAGTATTTCAGGATCCTCACCGGTGCTACAGAGTATGTGCACTATCCTACGTGGCTATACGAATTTTACGAATACCATGGACGGCCAGGGTAACTAACAACGATTGCGTGAAAGAAGGTAATAATAGTAGATCTCTATATACAACAATAATAAAGAGACAAACACTGTTCTTTGGCCACATAATGAGAAGAGAGACATTGTAGAACATTGTGACAACTGGAAAGATCAGTGGAAAATGGGGTAGAGGCAGACAAAGAAAGATGATGCTGTATAGCTGAAACGATGGCCTGGAGGGATATCATCAAGAGAGCTGTTCCAGGCAACCAGGGATCGTGATCTGTGAAGACGCATGAGCGCCTACGCCAGTTGTCAGGGCACATGATGATGATGATATGGCTATACGCCGACGCAGTGTATCAACTAGACGCTCGCCTGCGGATCGGAAGGTCGTGGGTTTGGGTCCTTTTAAAAAAGACCTAGGCCAACTTTAAACAGGTACTAGGTACGGTCCTGGAAAGTAAAGGTGGCTGGCGCGATGCTGACCACATCTTATCGACTTCCGATTGATCTATCAAATTTAGGTCTAGGCCATATGCTCAATACACCAAGAGTGGGAAAAGGGTCCTTTACCTTTTATATGGCAATACTCCTTCTTCTTCTTCCTCTTCTTCTTTTCACCGACTGTAAGCCCCCGGCAGAAAGTCCAGGTTGTTCGCCCATTTGGACTTTGGCTTTGTGCCAGGGCCTGAGTTTTGCATGTACATCCGTTTAACTGGCTTATTTGTGTGCAGTCGGTTGTTCGTTGCCGCTAGGGCAGATGTTCTGCGACTTCGAAGGAAGTCCACAGTTAGTCGACTCCTACGACATGCTTGTTAGGAAGGCAGTGGGTCTATTCTTGTTTTCCCTCACAATGGGGCCATGGCACCCACACGGGGATCATGGCTATACAGTTGAACGGGGTTTCCTGGATTTGTAGCTGTTTTATTTTAATCCTTAAGATGTTAATCTTTCGGAATGCAGATCTGAAAAAAGGGGATGGGGGGGGGGGCAAAGTAAACCTATAATATCTAGTTACTATACCAGCCGGGGGCAATGTAAGCCTGTAATATCTAGTTACTAAACCAGCCGGCGGCAACGTAATCATATAATATCTAGTTACTACACCAGCCGGGGGCAACGTAAACGTATAATATCTAGTAACTACGCCAGCCGGAGGCAATGTAAACCTATAATATTTAGTTACTACACCAGCCGGGGACAAAGTAAACATATAATATTTAGTTACTATACCAGTCGGGGGCAACGTAAACCTATAACATCTAGTCACTACATCAGCCGGGAGCAACGTAAACATAATATCTAGTTACTATACCCGCCGGGGTGGGGGGGGGGGGCAACCTAAACCTATAACATCTAGTTACTACACCAGCCGGGGACAACGTAAACCTATAACATCTAGTTACTACAACGCCCGAAAGTTACACACTATTATGGTCACTGGAACGTGCGGGTGTATGCACCTTGAAGTTCCCCTCTGTTTATTTTCCCATTAGAATTTTTTTAAAGGGATAAGCAGTTTCCCTAACCATATGCAGAAGTTCTCTTTTATTTTACATACGGTATTTGTTTAAATTTCATATTGTTTTAATTACATTAATGTACTCGTATTTATTGCTATTCTTTACATTATTATTATTTTTGTTATTTTACTTATTTACCATTGCTTTATTGTGCTTAAAAACTAGGGCGGTACCGAATATTCGCTTCGTATTCGCTTCGGGGCCGAATAGTGGACCTAATAACTATTCGGTATTCGGCCGAATAGTTGCGGTCGGACCGAATACGAATAGTCGTTACCTTACACCCGTTTCTGGACTGGTGGAAAATTAACATTTCAAGATTTCCCACCTTGGTTCATACTGTCAAGCGTTATCTTTGTGCACCACCTACGAGCGTACCAAGTGAACGTCTGTTTAGTACAGCTGGAAATACCTTCAGTGAGACAAGAAGCTGCCTTAATGCAGACAACTCGGAACGATTTTTATTTTATTTTTATTTTGGAAAGCTTATGGATTACTAAACTGTCAGTGACAATTTACAAGTTTAGTTACTTGTTATAAAACTAAGAATACTGTCATTCCTAGGTATTAGTTACCACAGACTGACTGACTGAAGGATGCCAGACATGAAATGTTTTTAAATGTTTACTATTCTGTACTACATTTTGTGAAGTAAAATTTCAGAGTACATTTGACATTGTGGATTTTTTTTTTTTTTTTTAGATCTATTTTATACACGAAAATGGAAGAATTGGCATCAGTTTGAATAGTGGGAAGACAAAGGTAATGGTGGTATCTAAGAAAATAATTATTCCTAAATGTGTAATAAAAGTCCATGGTTTTATTTTAGAACAAGTACAGAAATTTAAGTATCTGGGCACATAGATTGCATCAGCTGGAAGATGCATTACTGAAATAAGAAACAGAATAGGACAGGCAAAAACTGCATTTTATAAAATGAAGAACATCTTATGCAATATATCTTTGTCATTGAAGGTTAGAAAAAGAATTCTTACTTGCTACATTCATCCAGTTTTAACATATAGCTGTAAGTCTTGGACAATTGGTAGGCAGGTCAAACAATTTCTTGAGGCCTCAGAGAAGTGGTTTTACAGAACAATGCTTAAAATACATTAGACAAAAAAAAAAAAAAAAAAGCAACCAATAGGCTTTGATAGAGACGGGAGCCCGAAGAAAACTACCCACAGACATCAGAAGGAGACAGTCATCATTTTTCGGCCATGTTATAAGATGAGGGAAAATGGAACATGTGGTGACCACTGGAAAGAGATGTAGAAGGAGGGATAGATGAAGACAACGAAAGAAGATTCTTGACAGTCTTGTTTCATAGCATGGAGGTGTGTCAGCACACGAACTAATACATGCTGCAGGAGATCCCAGATTGTGACGAGGCATAATTGCCCATGACAGTCGGCAAAGCACCTGACGATGACGATTCACTATTTGTATTTGTGTTCGGCCGAATAGTTGGTCCAGCTATTCGTATTCGACCGAATAGTGAAAATCACTATTCGGTACAGCCCTATTAAAAACACGGCTTTGGCTTCTCGTGAGGCACCCCTTTCAAAAAATTTTAAGGGACCTGAGCTCCAATGCTTTCAATAGGCAATGTTTTCTTTGTTCCGGTGCCCTTGCAAACTACTATCAACTTGACTACCGTACCAACCCTGTAGTTACCATAAGTGGATACGTACCCGTCAGCTCTGATCGATAACAAACCTTTACAACAAGCTTAAATCGTTGCCTGCAAGCTCATAAATCCAACCTGATGAAAAGTAGGCACATACTGACACGACAACATATACAGGTAGTGCTGACATTAAATCCACGCCTGGCAAACAATAACCGTTTCAAAGCCCGAACAAGCGCGCAGTAAGCGATCACTTTAGACATTTTATTTTCAATGTGAATTCTTTTTGGAACTGAGGCAGTCACTTGAGGGACCTATTGGGGGAAGACTAAATCGTGGTTCTTATGCGCGATTAAGAATGAATCTAGGGGTCTTTGGTAGAGAGGGGTGAGGCACGTTCTGGGCAACGCATTCTCTAACAGAGAAGGCCATGGTTCTGGGTTTTAGTGATGGCAAAGATACAGTTAATCGCATGTTGAGATACAGCTACACGAGTGAAAATACAAGAACATATATAGGACAAAGTGGTCTGACAGTAAGATTTACGAGGAGGCTTCAAACGAAAACGTTAAAAGTGTCATGAAAATTATCGTAACCATCCTCTTGTCTTGTAAACTGTGAATATTATTGTTAAGGATTCAAGCACGTGACATCGCGGTGCAGCTGAAGGCAGTGACGTCATAATAGCAGTTTAAAGATGGCTGCCCCACTTATGACATGCACCAAAGAGGAGCAGCGTTTTATTATACGGTTTAAAAAAAAATCAGTGAAGGAGTGAGACTAATATAAATTCATCGATGAATGAAAGTGCAGCATGTTGATGCATGCCTATCAATCCAGTTAGTGTATAAGTTAAGCAGGAATGTTGGATTAAGAATCATTATCCTGCTTATTTCCCAACACACCAGCATAACCTGGAGTAAATACCTAAAGGACACTAACTACCCAGGACCTCTGAAGTGATGAAAACAGCGTGACTTGTAGATTAATAGTAAGACATAGTAACATAAACACCCACCCACAATTGACAGCAGGTTATCATAAACTAACCGTAACCTGCTCCCATATAACTGTGTGATTCGATTTAACAGGGTTCCAGGGATTTGATCGTGTTGTATGCATCCGAACTTAATCAATCAATCAGGTGCCATCTCTACAATGCTGGTTGGCTGCAATGAATCTCCAAAACACTCTGTCTCTTGCTCTGGCTGTACACTCTCAGACTGCTGCCCATCCATCTCTTGAGGTTATCCTCCCACTTGTATCGTTGCCCACCTCTTGGTCTATTGTTTTCGACCTTTCATTTCAGTATGGTTTTTAAAAGCAACTTATGTTTTTTAATGTTGCCAAAGTATTTCAATTGTCTCTTTTTATGTTTCTTTCAGCAATTCTCTCTTCATTTGTAGTCTTTCCATTACAAAACCTCTGTACTAGACTGTTTTTGTTTTGTTTTTGTTTCCATGAAATATGACCTATTCTTCTTTATACCCACATTTCCAGGGACTCATTTCAATTTTTCTAGTTGCTTCCGAACTGAGACTCTGAATAACAGGATGTCAGTCGCAGGCCACTGCAACATTGAGGGTAATGAAAGTGCAGACTTCTTAGCAAAAACTGGAAGTCATACAGAATAACTCAGTTACAGGATGTACAAAGAAAATTCTTTGGTCATGTGATGAGAAAAGTAGCAATGGAAAATATTGTGATGAGTGGAAAGATCACTGGTAGAAGAGGTAGACCAAGAGAAATGATGGTGGATGGCTTAAGACAGTGGCATGGAAGAATATCATCAGTGGAAGTGATCCAGAACATCAAAGACCAAGATCTGTGGAGATGCATGAAAGCCTATACCATCTGGCAAGGTACTTGATGATTTTGATGGGCATGTAAAATTGAAGACAATAAAACACATCAAAGCAGGCATTATAACTCACTGGAATAATTCCCATCCATGACACAATCCTGAAGACAAGGCTACACCCTCTCAAGAAAGAAACAAACTATTACATTAAAAATGTGTACTAGACACAACAAACTCTAAAACCATGTGTACAGGAATTTCAAGGTTGTGGAATCAGAACTTTTACCCACGTCGACAGGCACCACAAAATAACAAAAATGTGCTACAGATATGCTCTCTAATGCAGTAGAGAAATCACAGGTTTAGCCACCAGCATTCAAATGGCAACCAAACTGTACAGAAAAGAGGAATACTTGTAGCCTTGTCATTTGACAATCACTAGCAAAGAGAACAACAACTAAAATGAAATCTCAGTCTGGAATCTTAAAAGTGAAAGAAGAAGAAATATATTTAAGAAAAAAAAAAGGTGGTCTGATGTGTGAGGTGATCATGTTTTTCCCCTTCCATTTTTTATGGCCTTGAACATCTCATTCCACAGTGACTGATCTACCTACTGAACTATTAATTCTTATATTCCCCCTACTCCAGCATTTGAACTTAGGCTTTTAGCTACCTCATGTCAAGCTATTTCCCGCAGTACCCTGCCTACCATCTTTTTATTAATCTACTCAGTTGTCTTCTCATGGTATTTTAGCCCGGCTCTCTAGCGTAGTTGGCTAAACCGGATTGCGCATTGAGCGGGTGACGAACTCCTTGTGGTCCGGGTTCACTCCCGGGGGTAGGCAGAAAAGCCACATTTATCCCAGATTTACGGTATTTAAAATGGAATCAAGGCCGAAAGGTTGCGATAACCATAATACCGAGCCTAAAGGTTAACAACTCATGGCTTCTGGATACTAAAACAAACAAACAAACAAACATGGTATTTTAAAGCTTCCATTTGTCATCTTTGCCCTGTAGGTTCGAAGGAAATTAAATTCAACTTATCTTCTTCTTCTTTGAGTTCACAGACTGAATTCTTGTGAAAAGTTCTGATTGTTCGTCCACTGCTAAACTTTGGCCTTATTCCAGAACTTGAGTTTTGTGTTCATATCAGTTTTACAGATCTGGTGTATATTTGTATGCAGGCTAATGTAAAACAAAGAGAGGCATTGGAGAACATTGTGATGACTGGAAAGATCAACAGTAGTAGAGACAGAGGCAGATCAAGAGAAACAATGCTTGATGGCCTGAAGCGAAAGCATTGGTGGAATATCATCAGCAGAATTTATTCAAAATACCAAGGTGATCTGTGCAGATGCATAAGCATTTACACAACTCTTGTTTATGTTCTGTTAAAACCACTCAGGGCAAAGTAACCCTTCATGTAGATTGTATTTTGTGGATTGCACAAATAAAACCTCCTATGGTTACACACATGAAAAGGTGTCTACCAGCATGAAGAGCTTTGAGCACATCAAGGCACATGAATGAAAGCTCTGGCAATCTATTGCATCTGGACTCATCTCCAGATAGAAGTGACACTTAATCTACATCTGGATCTACAGAGCTGGGAGTGTCAGAGTAAAGGACAATGAATGGGCAGACCAACTGACTGAATTGCATCAATGCATGTGGGGAGATCCGTGGACAGAACTGACATCATCAACCCCATACACTCAGCTGGTGGTTAATAATGAATCTCTGTCACTAACATGATTAAATAATATGGTAGTCAGTCCCGGTAAATCATGTTGGTGCCATCTCTGAGGTCAAGAAAGGAGAAACTGTAATCAAGTCCTCATGGAATAAAAGCAATCATTGGAGGTAACTTGGGTTGGCTCCTGTTTCGAAGGACTGAACACACATGGTAATGACCAATGTGTAGCTATGTTGATTGTCTTCTTCTTCTTCTTCTTTTTCTTTGCGTTCACTAGCTCTAAACTCTGGTGGAATTTTCTCGGTGTTCATTCACTTCTGGACTGCAGTCCTGTTCCAGAGCCTGAGTGTTGCGTGTGCATCCTTTTGACAGATCTGACACATTTGTGTGCAGACTGTTGGTTCCTTGCTTTTCAGGCAGATGCACTCTGACTTCGAAGGAAGCTCCCAATTAGTCAACTCTTATGACATGCTTTCGGGTAGGTAGTGGGTCTATTCTTGTTTTCCCTATAATAGGGCCCTGGAACCCACACAGGGGTATATTGATTGTGATAATATATCTCAACTTCATAACATAACATCACCTTCGGACATCTCATTCCCCTTAGACAAATTTCTAAAAGAGAGCGGGGTCAACAAATTGTGCATTTCTCCTCCATAAAATCTAATTAATCATGCAAGTCATCCTTTCATCACATGTGGAGTAGCCAGAACAACAGTAGCAGTTTAAATAACAAATATTTAAAAAAAAAAAAGACCATGAATTGAATCGCCCAAATAATAGGGACCAAATGTCCCGCTCACACTGCCCAGGAACATTCCATACCAAGGCTAGCTAGCCTTTTCAGGCACTTCTTCATTATCATCATCAAGTGCCTTGCCACCTGGTATCAGCAATCTTGCTTCTTTACAGTCTATGATCTTCAACAGCGTGCATCAGTTCGTGTGCTGACACCCCTCCTTGTGATGACATAAGGCTGACAAAAATTTGTTTTCCTCTGTCTTTTTGTCTTCAGATCTTTCCAGTGAGTGGGCACAACATGTTCCAGTTTCCCTTTCCTCATAAAATGACCAAAAATTAAGAATGTCTCTTTCTGATGTTTGTGATAAGTTGTCATCAAGCCCTCACCTCTTTCAAAACATCTGAGTTGCTCTTTTTAGGCTGTCCAAAGAATTCTAATTCTTCTTCTGTAAAACCACATTTCTGAGGCCTCCAGAAATTTTTTTGCCTTGTTTATTAATTCTTTCAGAACCAAATAATACATCATGCGCTAGTGATTATTAATCACATGTCTCAAACATCACAACAAGTGTCTTCTTATTTGTAAGTTTTGGTCAGCGTATACTAAAAAATGTGGCCACTACAGAGGTATCTTTCATTCCTATAACACAGCAAGTTAGAATTTGGTGGCAATATTTAATGAAAACAATACTGTTTTGTGTACTAAACCTTATGTGACTAAACAAGTTAATTGTCCAGGATTCACAGCCATATGTTAAAACTGGCTGTATACACCATGCAATAATTATTTTTCTAACCCCCTTTTAGTCACTTATGTACCCATAAATTCCACTTAGCAGAAAAGGGACTGGCCACCATGGGTGAACAACTTGTTCTTCTGCTCTTCATTTCCCATTAAAAAATATCAGCAATCCTCAGAATATTGGTCCCAAATTATCGAGGCCGAAAATATACCCTAAAAGGGCCTCAGTCACATGTAAATTGAGGACTTCCAGCGACTTAAATTGCGGACTTCCGGCTACTACCGCCACCACCGAGAGTATCTCCCACGCCGCGACAGGGCTAAACTAGATGGCTGGGACTCATGAGCAGCAGCTACCACATCTCCTGCAGCTTTCTTCATTTTATTTGCTCATGAGTCTCAGCCATCTAGTTTAACCCCACTCCACGCTGTGCAATTTCGAGACATTACAGACGATGAAAGCGATTATGGCGGGTAGACCATGCGCTCCCACGCAGATTAGCAATACTGTTCTTCCGATTGAGGATTTAGCAGCGGTAGATGTCAGACTTGTCAGCATGTGCAAAACGCTGATAAAATCACCGCCGTGGATGGGGGGCTAAACTAGGTGCCTGGGACTCACGAGCAAAGTAACTGGAGGACATTGCAGGAGATGCGGTAGCTGCCGCTCGTGAGTCCTAGCCATCTAGATTAGCTCCTATCCGCACCGCACGTAGCGGCGCGGGGAATATGCTCGGCGGTGAGCCATAGTCATAGAAACAGGTCCGCAAATAACATATCGCTGAGACCCTGTTAGAGCATTTGTTTCGTTTTTCTGAGCCGATCCTAGATTTGCCGCGATTTGTTCGTCGGCAGAAAGTTTGACAATGGAAAGTGTCAACAGTCACTATTATTATCGTCTGCTATTATCGTCTGCAGTGTTGCGTGCCTCTCTTAGAATTGTCAGATAATCAGAAACAATAAGAAACAGGTCCGCAAGTAACATATCGCTGAAACCCTGTTAGAGCATTTGTTTCGTTATACGGAGCCGGCATATTTTTAATTGGACTGTGCCCTGAACGGATATTTCAGGCCGCAATACTGCAAGGGGGTAGAAGTTCGGAGGAGAGTCAAAATATCTGGATCTACTGGCAAATTTGGCCGGTAAGCTGGACTGCTTCGGCCGGCTTAGCGGGGCTTAGTGGGAGTTATGTCCCTTAGCAAAAAACTCAAAACAACTCAAAACAAGTCGCGGAAAAAGTCACGAATCAAACGGCATACTTACCTATCATCATCCAGGTGCGTGTAGGGTTGCGTAGGGTGTCTATCACCGTCCTACGGTTGCGTGTAGGGCTGCTTATTGCGTGTAGGGTTGGTTGTTTGCGTAAGATAGATGAGGGGTAGGGTTAGGGGTTAGGGTTAGGGTTTAGGGTTAGGGTTAGGGTGTAGGGTTTAGGGTTTAGGGTTAGGGGTTAGGGTTAGGTGTAGCGTTAGATGTGACAATTGTGACGCCGTAGTTCCCTACAATCGCGCACAGTCGCATGCACGCGCAAACAGTCGACGGACAGTGGATGCTACTGACACGGACAATTCGCCACCGATTGGGCACCAGCCGCGCGCTATTGTCGTCATATTTGGCACACTTCCAGTGGCGCCACTCCCACAAGCATCAGATTGTCGGCCAGTATTTCCACCTCCTACGTGAATATTTTCACATCATCTAACCCTAACCCTACCCCCTAACCCTAACCCTACCCCTAACCCCTAACCCTACCGCTAACCCAAACCCTACGCAACCCTACACGCAACCGTATGATGATGATGATAGACACCCTACGCATCCCTACACGCAACCGTATGATGATGATAGACACCCTACGCAGCCCTACACGCAACCGTATGATGATAGGTAACCCTAGACGCAACCCTACGCAGCCCTACACGCACCCGGATGATGATAGGTAAGTATGTCATTTGATTCGTGACTTTTTCTGCGACTTGTTTTGAGTTTGGCGAAGGGACATAACTCCCACTAAGCCCCGCTAAGCCGGCCGAAGCAGTCCAGCTTACCGGCCAAATTTGCCAGTAGAGCCAAATATCTCATCAATCAACTGACGTCTATATGCCTAAGATGATAGGCTTATATTCAAGCAGCCAATCAGCACTAGATATGTAATGTGGTCGACATCATGCTAACTACCTTTACTTCTTTACTTTACTTCCATTGAAGCCTGGGTAAAAGTGGAAGCGGGGAAGGGGGTGGCACACGGGGACCGTCTTTTCTAAATAAAACTCAAATTGACAATGGTATTGGTGTGAAGTCAACTCTTCATCGTCAGAATAAAATATAGTTATTGTCTATATTAAACACAATTATGAATTTTAATTACCTTTTCAATGTAGCATTCATACTATTTAATATCTGGATTAATTAAATGTAGACAAATACCTTTCTTTTTAAGTCCTGAACTAGGTACATGAACTCCTGAACAAACAGCTGAAACCCGGCCGACCTGTTATCAAAATATTAAAATAAAGTTATAAACACATACAGAGCACTGCTAGTAGTGCTAGCCATTTGTTCCTCTTGACATACACTTTTCCGCATGCTCTTTGAATATATTCACGCGCATTTAATATATTTCTTATGCCAAGTCAAAGGCATTCATGCGATTTATACAAACGAATCTAACTAAAGAAAGTGTGATCAATTATTTCTTTTGAATTATGACAGCGTCGCCATTGCTAGGATACTTCAGTTAATCTACCTTCAACTAGCAAAGAGTTATGCAGGCGTGACTTTCTCAACAATGGATCTGTTAGGCGCTAATGGAAATAAACAGGGTGTCCTGGCTGTCCTCAGTTAATTGAGAAATTTACAATCAGTGACAGTGAGATTTTAATTAAAACGGAAATAAACAAATTCGCTAAGATTGAAATATTCTTTAATCTCAATGAGTGATACTGATGACATAATAGGCTTTGCGGTTCTTTCTAGATCGTAGGGTCAGCCCGTCTATAGCCACTGACCCTGATACGCCTGTTTGAGTTAGTGATAACTCTACATTTTTTTCGAGTTTAACGGCCACTACTTCAAACAGATCAGCAGAGTCGCTATGTGCACCATGATGGGACCTAGCTATGCCTGCATCTTCATGGGCCACCTCGAGCATCAGATACGTCATACTTATGCCGGTAGGCTCCCTGCGCTCTACAAGTGTATATCGATGACTGCATCGGTGTCACCGATACGCCTCTACCTGAATTGCAAAACTTCATTCATTTTTCCTCCAACATCCATCCCAGCATCCGTTGCACTTTCAGCATTTCACCTACATCGATGCATTTTCTGGATCTCACTGTCACAGTGAACTCTAAAGGCCTTAGCGTCTCGGTGTACTATAAGCCTACTGATTCCTATGCTTTTCTTCTTTACACGTCCTTTCATCCATCTTCCTGCAAGGACTCAATTCCTTTCGTCCAACTTCTAAGCCTCCGAAGATTATGCCAGGAAAACGACGACTTTCACAACAAGGCCCTAGAAATGGCCTTTTTATGGCGCCGTGGGTATCCGGAACATGTCTTATCTGCTGCCCTTCACCGAGTACGGTCTGTCCATCGTGCTGAGGCTCTCGCTTCCAAGCCTAAACGGCATCACAACAGACCCATTCTCAGACTTACCTACATCCTCACAACATACGTGCTAAAAATATTCTCCTCAAGCATCTCTCCATCCTTAGGGCTGACCCTACCACCAGCAAGATTTTCTTTGAACCTTCCCTAGTGGTCTTCAGGCATGACCGTAACCTTAGGGATATTCTAATTAAGAGTCGGTTACGTCTTGCCTCAGAGTCCTACTTCGGAACTGTCTCTTGTCCCAGACCTGCATGCAGAACCTGTCCATATGTGGTTCGGGGTACCAACCTGGAATTCCCGAATGCCACCGTCCACATACATGAAGCATTCTTTTACACGAGCCATAACGTCATTTGCGCCATCAACTGCAAGAGATGTGGCGTTAAATACATCGATGAAACAGGTTTAGAAACATCTTTTGGATGGGCAGAACGGTGCCCTAAAACCAGTACCATTGTATTTCAATTCCCAGGACCACCAATGTGTCTACGACATGGAGGTGACAGCCATTAAATCCAGCCACTCCAGCGACAGAGTTCGCTAGTCTCATGAAAATCGCTTTATATACAATTTAGGAACCTCTGGCGCCCAGTGGACTAAACTGCCAACACATCTTCATCTAGAATCCTAGGGGACTAAACTGCCTAAACAGTTTCATCCTGTTCATAGAGCTCCGTCTCTCGGCTTTCTCCAAGATATTTATTTCCCCCTTTCAGAGTGTCCCTGCCAGTCTATTGGCTAGACATCGACCTGGCTACATTGGGACACGAAGATAAGTGATATTGTGTATTTGTGTAGTATTTTGTCTAATTTGTGTATGTGCTGATGAAGGCTCCATAGCCACAACGTTAACGTTTTGTTCGTGTTTGTTATATGGCGAAACTCGCTGATATACTTTTCGTTCAGGTTTATATCTTTCTTTTAGTTTGTCATCTTGTTTCTATTTCCCGATTTATTCTCCCGTCCCCCAAGAGTATACTTCATGTATATTTATATTTAAATTCTTTGACTTGCTTTGACAAGTACCATTCAACCCGATAAATAGCGGACTAGGAATTATGCTGACCTGCATTGCTTCAGTTTTAGTAGTATTTATTTTCATGTTATATCTTCTGCATGTTGAGCTTAGCCTGTTCAAATTGTTCTTGCAGTCTACCCCCCTTTCTGTAGAACAGGCACTAATCGTCTGCAAATCAACGTTTCAAATAACATTGACAAGAAATTATGCGAAACAACGAAGCAACGACTTGTTATCATGGGAGACTATTCTGGCCACCAAACAATTAAAATTATCTCAAGTCCAGGGTTCTGTCTGCAGCTGGGACGTGTCTGTATACCGTCCCCCCCTCACATTCAACCATGCTGCGGACTTTTATGATCCGAAAGCCCGACTTTATTAGCCCACAAAAATGTATAGCTCGAACTTTGTCTTCGCTTGATATTGCACCGAGAATAGGGACTCGACAAGACCTGGATTCTCCTGAATATCAGGTGCTTTGTGTGTGTGAAGTGTGTGTGTCCGGTTTGTGTTGCTCATGATTCACTTTCACATGTCACCTCTTAGCAGACTACATATTCTTTCAGTACTGTTGTTGTGCTGGCTTCTTTCCGTCTTAACTTCCAGACGATAGTGTCCCATTGTCCTAAAGGGAAGGGTGGGAATCATCCCTTACCTTAGCTTTAGCGATACAATTTAAAGACGAGGGATGAAGTGCCTCCTCCCCCCCATAGCACAAAAGCTTGAGTAGTAGTGAAGTGAGTAGTATTTTTATTTTACAAATTTCAGGAGATACTAGACATTGACACGAGTTTGCCCATGCAGCATAATCATACTTTCTGACTCGGCCTGCTTTAATTCCATATTATATCCAGTGATATTAGATATGACTTATGATTTATCCACATTTGACAGCAGGTTGGGGTGACCCCAGTTAGTCAACTCATATGACGTGCTTATTGCTTTTGGGGAGGCAGTGGGTCTATTCAAAAGACGCTGGCGTTGGATAGGGCACACACTGAGGAAAACAGGAGAACAGCATTACTAGAATGTCTTTGCATTGGAACCCACAGGGGCATAGGAATAAAGGAAGGCCAAAAAACACATAGAGAAGAGAGCTGGAGAACGAGGTTAGAAAGATTGGGAGGACATGGGGAGAGCTCCATGTAATGGCGAAGGATAGAACGACTTGGCGTGAGTTGGTTGAGGGCCTATGCTCCATTGGGGGATAGAAAAGGCAGAAGAAGAAGAAGTGGGTCTATTCTTGTTTTTCCCCCAATGGAGCCCTGGAACCCACACTGGGACTAAGATGGTATAATCTTCTCACTGTATTCTATCATAGACACTTGTTAAATTATCACTTTCTTTATGAATTATTAGTTTACCATCTTCTTTCCTATAGTGTCTTTGACCAGCTCTTTGAGACCTAAGTATTTATTGCTCTTAAATGCAAATCCCTGGGATATAAAGAGCTAGAGTAACTGGTCGGGACTGAAAGAGTTAATTTTCTGTGTTCTGTTTGTGTGTCATTCACAGGAGAAGTATGGGCGGATGAAAGCTTTGGTGCAAGAACTCAGGGACAGGGTCTCTGTTATTTTACAAGGCAAGTGTGAAGTAATTAACATTTCTTTGTCTTTTACATATTTGGTTTGGTTTATACAATGTATCAACATCATGGCACAAGGGTAGTAACCCATAAGTGCTACATTCTACTTCTAACTCAGGCCTGATTCCAAAAAATCTCAGTGCAATGCATGATCTCCGTAGCACTGGAAAGGATCCTGAAATACTTTGGGTAGATTTTTTACTCCAAATTTTGCCTGTGCAGCGCCGTTAGGCTACTCTTTTCGATTTTCAACTGCCATATGAGGGATTTTGTACGTGCTCAGCAATACACACAGGTATCCGATCTTACTGCCCAGAGACCAGGGGAAAAGACTAGAAGTCCACATGAAAAAATCCCAAGCTTGATAGGGGCTTAAATCTGGGACCTCCAGCACTCAAGGTGGACGCCATGCCTTGAGACTACTCAGCTTCTCTAACATATTTAGAGTCTAGCAGTCTTTTGTTTTTCTTTTTTCTTTTCTACTGCTTTTCCCTGAAAGGTTAAAGGGTAAAGGTTAAAAGGGTAAAACATAAGAATAAATCCTAACATGATTTTTCAGGGTGCTTGTAATATAAGCAGGACCCATATTTAAACCCTAGTTAAGACCATCGGCCGGATGTCCAGTTTCATTCATCCAATGTTAAAAAAAAAAAAAAAAAAATGAATGTATTAACCTTTAGCACCCCACATCGAGTATAAGCCGCCCACCTCGTCAATAATCTATATAAAACGAAAAACGGAGCTACGCGTGTGACCTTCTAATGGGTTTCACTTCCTCTTTGTCTGTTTTGATTGCTAGGAGGCCGAGAGTAGGTTTGTGTGATCAATTTTTCTGAGCCAGTTCGATTTTTATTGTGGGGTGCTAAAGGTTAATAAACATAACTAAATAATATTCACATTAATTATATAAATAAGTGTACATTTTTGAATAAATGTATATTATTGTGCTTAAATAAATGTATATTTCTTTTCTTCAATAAATGTTAATTTTTGTACTCTGAAAAATAAGACATCTCTTGGATTAAAAAAAAAACGTAAAAACAAAATGGTGTATTTTGGAGCAGAAATTAATCTAAGACCTGGTCTTATTTTTGGTGAAACATGATAGGTAGGTAGAGCCTGTTCTTATGGATGGAATTTGTGTCAGCTGCATTTTTTTAATAGACCAATAGCACTTGAGAAATATGGTCAGTATTGTTCTAGTAATTGTTATTTCCCATAGCAAAGTCACAGTACCTGTTTTAGTACTTTATTAATATCCTACCCCTGTTGAAGTCACTGGACAGGAAATGGCGTGATGCCTGTCGTGCAGTGTTGTGGTGCCCGTATGTGATTAAAATTGATCGCGTGGGCTTCAGCTGATCTGTTGGCGACTTCTGCTACCATCAATGATGAACTGCAATTTTAATACTTTGATGAACATTCTGTGTGTTTTTCGTTGGCACAGGGGCGGAGCAAAGATGGGGTGACCCGTTTGCTATGAAGCTGAAACTCAGACTACCAGACTGGACAGTCCAACATTTTAGAAGGTGGTAAGGCTAGGTTTCCCGGCTTTCTGATGCTTTTAACGATCCCAAAACATCTAGAATTGGTCCTCTTCCCAACCCACCTACGTCCCACGACTGCATGCAGCCTTGGTTCCACGACTACATGCAGCCTATCTACCATCCCCTGAAATATTATACTGTCCAGTGACCTGTGGATTTTCCCTGTTTGGGGTAGGATAATAATAAAGCATCCCTATTTTTAGACTAGGTCGACCTGGGATCAGTAGTCAGAATTAAAGAAATCTATCTAATGACAAGCTGGACGTTGTGAGGGCACTTTAGGAGCTAGCGAACAGTGCCGAGGCACAGATAGATCATTACGGTCTGAGGAGAACGGCATTGTGAGGAGCTACAAGGGGATCTGGCTGACGCTCAACACTCAGGGGAAAGGCGAGACGGATATAAAATCAGACAGTTACTGGTACCATCGGAATTTCAACTCTTTGCTTGCTGCTGAAGATGGGGATGGAGTGGTTATGGAGGTGTCCCGAGTGCAGTGATGTCGATTCCTAATTCAACATTCAGCAGAGAAATCTTCTGCTCGCACTATAATCCATTGTAACGTTTAAGTATCGCTCGCTGTGGTAGATAGTACCAGGGCATTCTTGTTAGGTATCCAACAACTTCATTTGTTGTTCTTTGATGACCTGTAGGACTGGATTTATTCCTAGCATTCTAAAAATGTTCACAACATCTAAGTCTTAATTGTATTTACATTACTGAACATTTTAAAGAGTATAGTAATAAACCTAATCCAAAAATGGTTTAAGTCTGATAGGTGGCTTAATATAAACATCATTACCATCAGTTAAATATTAGTTATATACGGTGGAAAGAAATAAGATATCCAATGGAAATACATCATAGGCTTAACATACTATGATCTTTTGAGTTTTAAGGTTTTGAACAACGGTTCAACATCATGGCACACGGGTAGTAACCCATAAGTGCTCGGTTCTTCTTCTAACTCAAGTCTGAGTCCGAGAAGCTCAGCACAGTGCACAGGCTTTGTAACACCGGCGAGGTTCCTAAAATACTTTGGGTAGATTTTTAACTCCAAATTTTCCCCGGCGTTAGGCTTTTGATTTCCAACTGCCAAGGGATTTGTTTACGTCCGCAGCAATGTACATAGGCATCCAATCTCACTACCCAGAGACCAGGGAGAATTACTAGAAGCCCGAGACCACATGAAAAAATTCCAGCCCTTACCGGGATTGAACCCAGAACCTCTAGCACTTGAGGCGGGCACTCATACCTCGAGACCATGCAGTCCTCTTATGATCTTTTAAGGGTCTGTAGTGAAATCCATATTCAAATAGTTTCCTTTTGTATGTAAAGGGGTTAGTAATATTTTTATTTCCTGTGGAGGATGATGCCATAGCTGAGATGCAGGGTATACTGGAAGAGAGATGAGCCATTAGAAAAAAAAAAAACATAGTAAAGTGAAGTTCTCCTTTTAAACCTGAAAGGTAGCTAAGTATTTAAAAAAAAAAAAGAGCCATGCTGCAGAAGAGCAACTCAAGGAGTTATGATGAATAACATAATTCGAAAAAATTTGACTCTTTTATATATTTGTTTGAATTCTTTCAGGTGGTGGTGAGAAAGCTACAGAACGTCACACATCTAGAGGGAAAATGTTACCTAGGGACAGAATAAACACATTACTAGATCCACAGTAAGTATAGCTTTGATTTGTTTTTGTCTTCTTTTTTGTCTTTTTGCCTTATGGCCAAGCATCAGCAAGCAAGCCAAAATCAAAATTTTGAGAGCATGCATCATCCTAGTAGCAGCATGCGGATGTGATTTGGGGACCATCTTATCCAGTGGTTCCTAAACTTCTGTTGGCCCAACACACCTATTTCAATGAAAAAAAAGTCCTACCTAATCAGTAGAATTACCAATCAGGTCAGTGTTCTTGTCAAGCCATATACTTGCTGCCAGGCCATCAAGGTATTTATCTCTTTGCTCTCCCCCTGCATAGTCATGATTCATCTCCTACACTATCAGTAGAATTAATAATCAGGTCAGTGTTCTTGTCAAGCCATATGCATGCTGCCAGGCCATCAAGGTATTTATCTCTTTGCTCTCCCCTTGCCCTCTTTCTGTTGATCTTGTCAGCTGTCATCAAGTTCTTGATTCTATTCCTTGCTTTGAAATATACCTTCTGTAACTGAACAAACAGAATGATGCAGGGCATTTTGTGGGTATCGTTTATCTTCGTATATTTTTTACAACTTGCCTTGGTCTGTAATTTTCGTATGTTTATGATGATGATGATCTTATGTTTTTGATACACTTTCTTTAATTTTTTTTTTACCTATGGTTGAAAAAGAAATAAAAATTTTTGTAAAACCAGATTCTGGGTTTTCGGTAAGGTTTTACTTTAGAAACTCTACGTTTAATTTTGTCACAGGTCTCCTTTTCTAGAGTTCAGTCAGCTGGCTGGATACAACATGTATGGGGAGGACTATGTTCCAGCTGGAGGGATCATTACGGGCATTGGAAGGGTGTCTGGGTAAGTTTCAGTTTCAGTCATGTGAATAAGTTAAAAGTACTAGTAGTAGTCTTTGCCAAAGTAGTAGAAGAAATAATAGTTGTAATAGTTTTAGTAGTAGTACTAGTCATAGAAGTGGTAGTAATCATAGTAGTGGTAGTAATCATAGGAGCAGTAATCGTAGTAGTAGTAGTAGTAGTAAGTAGTAGTAGTAGTCATAGTAGTAGTAGTAGTAGTAATCATAATAATAGTAGTAATCATAGTAGTAGTATTAGAAAATATCTGAATACCTAAGTAGCTTTCACATACAATACCTAAGAAGAATACTTGGCATTAAGTGGCAAGACAAGATCACAAACACTGAGGTGCTGAAAGGAGCATGTATCGAACAGTTTTCTCAACCCTCATCTCCGAAAGCTCAGGTGCCTGGGTCACACCTGGAGAATGAAGGATGGTAGAGTCCTTAATGACATCCTCTATGATAAATTGTAGACGTAGAGGCATTTTCAAGGTCAGCCTCTACTACAGTATAAAGATGTGTACAAGCGGGACATGCATGATACAGGTATTGAGGTAGATTCATGAGAACAAAATGCCAATAATCGTGTTGATGGAGGGGGCAAAATCAGGAAGAGAATGGGATTGAAAAAAAAAAATGATTGTAGGGTAGTTTGAGAGCTAAGAATAAGCATGCCTAATACATTTGATGTCAAGAACAATTCCGAAATCCCATGCTGTAATTGTGGTATACTTTTCTTAACACAGGTGGATCTTGCTAGTCACACTCGCCATTACCATGGGCTATGAGACCCATTCCTCCCCACAGCAAAATAAAATGCTTATCCTCTGGAAAGGCACTATGGTGTAGTAATAATAGCAGCAGCAGCGGTACAGTAGTAGAGTCCCTGGCAGATACTGCTACTGAAATATGAATGATCAGATCAGACCATCACATATTCATATGAGGTGGGGCGGCCGATTCTCCCATTGTGTGTCTTTCCTTCCCAGACTATTTCCAGGAACCTCTGAACATTGTTTGGTACCAAATTTTATGAGGCTTCTCATATTTCATTACAAGAATGGGAAGAATGAATGAATGAACTTTATTTTTCATGAGTGGCATGTGCATTTATATATACATACACACATACATACATATAAACAAACAAACACAATATACATACACAGATACATAATACCTACATACATACATGCTTACATACACACGAACACACATTCACACATGCATGCATATACACACACACACACATACATGTGTACATACACACACTCATACCTGCCCATGCATAAGATGGGTGAACAGCGTATTTAAACATGAACATATGGCTTTACTAGACCTGTGGAAGTGTAGGGGCTAGACACTTATCTGCCGGCCCTAGTGTCTAGGGTTTGAAACCATATTGAGGCAGATTTTTGTTCTCTTTCACAATTGACGTTAACCCTTAGACCCTCCCATCCTAAAATGGACACCAGGTAATGTCCTGGGGAGTAAAGGCAGCTAGTGTTATATTGGCAATATCCCCCACTGGATCTGATTGGTTCTATAGAAATATGAACCTAGCATCATATACCTGATGGATCACAGTCTTTAATAATGTACGTTACTTGAAAAACAAAAATATGTCTATGCAGAGTTGAGTGCTTGATCACAGCCAACGACCCCACAGTTAAAGGAGGTACCTATTATCCTATAACTGTGAAGAAACATCTGCGAGCCCAGGAAATAGCATTGCAGAATCGACTGCCATGTATATATTTAGGTAAGCTGGTGTTTGAAATATCTTTATAATGATTACATTTAATGTCAGCGTCTGTGGCTTGGGCTTTACGAACGCGATTTGTAGTGCTGGGGTTCCGGGTTCGATCCCAGCTGCAGGTCTTTGCGCCTTGCGTTGGTTTCAACAATGGTATAAATAAACCATTAAGAAAGCAATGGCAAACTACTGGATGCAAATTTGATTAAAAAAACTACAACAAGCACCCAAAAAAAAAATGCTGGGATTGATTCTGCAACGTCCTGTACAGGATATGCAACTAACTAACTATCTATATGTGCTTCAGACGTAAGAATTGACACTCAGTCTTCCAGTCAGTGCTTCTGTTTTAAGAGTTGACTTCAGTCTTCCAGTCACTGCTTCTGTTTTAAGAGTTGACTTTCAGTCTTCCAGTCAGTGCTTCTGTTTTAAGAGTTGACTTTCAGTCTTCCAGTCAGTGCTTCTGTTTTAAGAGTTGACTTTCAGTCTTCCAGTCACTGCTTCTGTTTTAAGAGTTGACTTTCAGTCTTCCAGTCACTGCTTCTGTTTTAAGAGTTGACTTTCAGTCTTCCAGTCACTGCTTCTGTTTTAAGAGTTGACTTTCAGTCTTCCAGTCACTGCTTCTGTTTTAAGAGTTAACTTTCAGTCTTCCAGACACTGCTTCTGTTTTAAGAGTTGACTTTCAGTCTTCCAGTCACTGCTTCTGTTTTAAGAGTTGTCACTCAGTCTTCCAGTCAGTGCTTCTGTTTTAAGAGTTGACTTTCAGTCTTCCAGTCACTGCTTCTGTTTTAAGAGTTGACTTTCAGTCTTCCAGTCACTGCTTCTGTTTTAAGAGTTGACTTTCAGTCTTTCAGTCACTGCTTCTGTTTTAAGAGTTAACTTTCAGTCTTCCAGTCAGTGCTTCTGTTTTAAGAGTTAACTTTCAGTCTTCCAGACACTGCTTCTGTTTTAAGAGTTGACTTTCAGTCTTCCATTCAGTGCTTCTGTTTTAAGAGTTGACTTTCAGTCTTCGAGCCTGTGCTTCAAACTAAAGTGGCCAAGCCATTTGCCTTATGCTCTGAAGGTCGTGGATTCATTTCACAGACTCACCATTCAGTTCATAAGTGCAATTTTTATGGAGATCTCTAGAGATCCTCACTGGAGCTACGGAGTTCATGAGACCACAGAGACCGAGCCATATAGGATAACATTCAGTGCAGGGAAGTCACTCTTCTCTCCTTTAACTTTGAATTTGACTCGTGGAACTCACTATGAACGAATAAAGAAACTTTATTTTTAAAGGGTCACAAATCAGGCACGCAGGCCCGGCCTTATATTTGGCCCTTCCAAACACCCATCTTTCACACTACAGTTGTATTTTATCAATTAAGCATGTTATGTTCATGTAATAATATGCATATTATGAATATCAAGAAAAAATACACGGGTGGTAAAATGCATGCTCACACTTGCGCACACACGCCCACCCATTCATTCGCTTACGCACATACACATGCATATACACACACGTACATAAAATGCAAGTTCTTTCAGGGATTAGGTAACCTGTATGGCACACATCAGACATAAGAGTTAATATACGGTCTTCCAGGCAGTAATATATCTTTGGTTTGTACAGTTATGTTTCTTATACAGGTCGTATTTTTTCGCTGTGCCTCTTTTACATTACAGTTGACTCTGGGGGAGCTAACCTGCCAAGACAAGATGAAGTCTTCCCAGATCGAGATCATTTCGGGCACATATTTTATAACCAAGCCATAATGTCAGCTAAACGCATTCCCCAGGTTTGATTTTTTATATATAGCTGTACTTCCTTGTGTGGCTTCATTTAGGAGAATAGATTCACTGCCAATTGATAAAACTGTCTTTGCAGAACTATAACAACAGACCTGTCTATGCTCAAGGCAGCAGAAGTACAAGAAGCAGAACCTTATATCTCCCTTGACACCCGAAGAGGAAGTAGAGAGGAAGTAGTAGTAGAACAAGTGTTCCCCATGTGGGTTACGGGGTCCCACAGTGAGGAAAATACTAATAGACCCACTGCCTCTCCAACAAACATGTCGTAGGAGTCAGCTTTTTGGGGTGGGGGGGGGGGGGGAGGGGGAGTGGGCTTTCCTTCAGTGTCGGAGTGCATCTGCCCGAATGGCCAGCAACAACCAGCTGCACACAAATAAGCCAGTAAAATGGATATACATGTAAAACTAACTCAAGCCCTGGCACTAAGCCAAAGTCCGAATGGACGAACAACCAGGACTTTCCACACGAAGCTTACAGCTGGTCAACAAAAGAAGAAGAAGAACATACTTGCTCCGTTCCTGTGCCAGTGAAAATCAAATAAAATGTCCCTCACTGTCTCATTTGAAAAATTTGTGAACAAATAATTAGTCCCGGAACAATCCAGAAATATTAGCACGCAGTAAATGCATAAGGCAGTTGCCAGAGGTATCAAATCCAACAGTCGCCGCCAGAAATGCAGTTTGTCGTTGATGGAAGTAGTTGGACATGATAAGTTGGTTATACACATGTAAAATTATTTCGTAAGGTTTTTCACTTACCCACACGTGAACCGGCTATATTGAATACCACGACTCAACAGCTGCACAGATAAAAGGCTGCAGTGGTCGCATTACTTTCCAGGAATTTTCTTCTACCCATTTAAGGCTGGGTTGACCTAGGAGGTTAGGTCATTTCATGAAAATCTGTCGTGGTGTGGATTTAAACTCAAGACAATATATGCTGTCTGGATATTGGCTTCAGTGGAAGTGATTATGATTGATTTATTATTTTTAATTGTTATTGCTTCGGCCATTCTCTACAGTTGCCTTTTCGGAGGGTAATAAACCACACAGAAAGCACTGTCTGTGTCAATTACGTGTCTGGAATTAAGTAGATGACGTCCTGTTCCGGACAATTCCAGACATGTAATTAACACAGACAGTGCTTTCCGTGTGGTTTATCACACTCCGAACAGGCGACTGTTGAGAATGGCTGAAAGCAATAACAATTAAAATCGGCAACCCCCTTCTTTGTTAGCAGACGGAATTTATAGTAAATTTGATTTATGATTATTTAATTAACATTTTGCAGGTTGCAGTTGTGTTAGGTAGTTGCACAGCTGGTGGTGCCTACACACCAGCCATGGCTGATGAGAGTATCATTGTCCGCAAGCAAGGAACCATCTTTCTGGGTGGTCCACCTCTGGTAAGTCTCCAGTTTAACGGTTCTAGAGAATTCTCATTATGGGTCGTAAACAGTCTTGTTAACAAACATAACAATCGAACGGTCATGTCAGGAAATGTAAAGTAAACAATCTTAAACATGTCATGGAAAATGTAAACAGCCATAATTGGTTATGTAATGGAATGTGTAAACAAACTGCAAACAGTCATTGAACATACAGATAATTTTAAACAGTCATATGATGGGACATGTAAACAACCATGCCATGGATAATGTAAAGTCGTAAGTATTCTTGTCATGGAAGCTGTAAAGTTAACAATCACTAAAAGTCAGGTCATGAAACATTTTAGTAAATAATCATAAATAGTCTTGTCATGGAACATTTGAGCTATTGTAGTTTTGAGATTCAACAGGCAAAGAATCATAAACGGTCATTTTAGGGAACAAGTAAACAATCATAAGCAATCTTGTCATGGAACATGTAAATTAAACAATCATAGTCATCATGGAACAAGCAAATAATCATAAGCAGTCTTGTCATGGAACATGTAAAGTTAACAATCATAAACAGTCTTGTTGTGGAACAAGTCAACAATCATGTCATGGAACAAGTAAACAATCAAAGTCTTGTCATGGAACACGTAAAGTAAACAATCATAGACAGTCTTATCGTGGAACAAGTAAACAATCATATCATGGAACAAGTAAACAATCAAACAGTCTTGTCATGGAACATGTAAAGTAAACAATCATAGACAGTCTTGTTGTGGAACAAGTAAACAATCATGTCATGGAACAAGTAAACAATCATGTCATGGAACAAGTAAACAATCGAACAGTCTTGTCATGGAACACGTAAAGTAAACAATCATAGACAGTCTTATCGTGGAACAAGTAAACAATCATGTCATGGAACAAGTAAACAATCAAACAGTCTTGTCATGGAACATGTAAAGTTAACAATCATAAACAGTCTTGTTGTGGAACAAGTAAACAATCATGTCATGGAACAAGTAAACAATCAAACAGTCTTGTCATGGAACACGTAAAGTAAACAATCATAGACAGTCTTATCATGGAACAAGCAGACAACCCTAAACTTTTTTGTCATAGAACATGTGAGCAGTCATAAACAGTCTTTCGTGGAACAAGTAAACAATCGTGTCATGGAAGAAGTAAACAGTCATAGAGTCTTATTATGGAGCAAGCAGACAATAATAAATGGTCTTGTCATGGAAAGTAAACGGTTGTAAAGGAAAATGTTTTGCTTGCAGGTGAAAGCTGCAACAGGCGAAGAAGTTACTGCTGAAGATTTGGGTGGTGCAGATCTGCATTGTGGGTAAGTCTTACATATTCATCTTTATTTCCTGATAAGGTGACAACTGAAGTACAAACTGTAACAATTAATGTGTATGCAAAACTCAAGTTCTGGAGCAAGACTAAAGTCCAGAAGTGGGTGAACAACCTGAACTTTTTGATTGAGTTTACAGTCGATAAACACAAAGAAATAAAAGAAGATTCTATATGATGTATTTTAAAACTCTTTGTACTTGGAGCTATGAAAGTAAAGCAGTTTGAGTTGAAATAAGATAAACAAGTGGCTTCCTATCACCAGACCCTGCTTAGTTTCAAAGGTCTACCACAGAACCCTTACTTTTTAAAAGTCATAACAGGGCATTACTGTCGGGTGGCCAGACCATCTCTTCTTCATTCACTGTCTGTATACTCCGGCAAAAATTTCTGGCTGTTCATCCTCTTCTGGACTTTAGTCTTGTTTCAGAAATTGAGTTTTGGCTGGCTGGCTTCTTGTAAAAGAAAAAGATAATTCGATCTCGTTCAGACATTTTCAGCTATGTAGCTGATGCCTATATTTGCGATCTTTATTGAGTATGGTTTGTTTGAATATTGTTTCCTTTGGTTCCATTTTGTTATGTTGTTTTAAACGGTTTAATTGATGTTGCTTCTTCCTTGTATAGAGTTGTTTTGTACCTGATGTTGTTATATCCGGAGGCAAGGGTCTTCTATTTCTTAATTGTGTCTCTTTGTTTCGTTCCTGATTATGTTAGGACACATCTGAATATTGCATTTTGGTTCTGTCCTATCCTCTCGTCGTCTTGTGATTCCTATTTTCTGATTGGTTGTTTCTGGCTTCTATTCTTCCTGTCACGTTTTGCCGCTCTGTCTTGGCTTCTGGGATGTAATAATGCTTAGTCCTTACAAGGACTTTTATGTAATTTTGTCTTTCCATCTTTGCTGGTGTTTTTCTGCTTCTCATCTTTGTCTGGCGTCCTCTGTGTTGTTTGACGTTTTGGGTCTGGCTGGTAGGTGTCTGTGGATGTTGTCTTCTCTGTCGTCTCTCTCATCTCTTCTCTCAATCTCTTTCCGTATTGAGCTTGTTTTCTTCGGTCTTCTTTGGTTTTGATGCTTCCTGGTGAAAACCTTCTGTTCATTTCTGCATTGTGTCTGTCTTCAAGTTCTTGCTGCTTACCAGTAGACTCTTTCAGCGATGTTTCTTTTGGTTTATCGTCTATTGGCTTTTCGCTGTTGTCTTGGTCTATTTGGGGTTGCTTGAACTGTTGTCTTCACGGCTTTCATCCTGCCTTTTCTGCAATTCCTGTAGTGCTGCTATTGTTTCTGCTTTTATGTTATTAAGTGTCTTTATATTGTAGTCCGATATCTCTCTCATCTCTTTCATCTCTGCAAGTATCTGTCTTGCTTGGTCATCAATTTCTGGCATGTTTTTCTCTGTAGTCAGCTTATTTGCCTTTAATATCTTGACCTCTTCTTCTAAGTTTCTGATCTGATTCTGCATCCTGGATTTCTCCACTGGGGTGAAGTATTCGGATTCTTTGCATTTTCTTCTGGCTTCTTTGCATGGTATTCTCTCAGTAATTGCTATCTTGAGTATCTCCTGGCAATGTTGCAGATAAGGACATCCAAAATACCTCGCCCCGTGCTGTCCAAAACAGTTGCTGCATCGTCGATTGCTATTGTTTTTTGATAATTTTTATCTTGCTTTGCTAATGGACACTCATTATAGGAGTGAGAGTCAGCACAATATCTGCAAATCTCTGTTTTGCTGGGGCACACTGACTTGGTATGAAATCCCTTTTGGAATCTGGAACATTGGAGTACCCTTGGGATATATATCTCAGGTTTCTGTAGTTTATTATCAAGCTTGACTGTTTAATTGATAAATTGAGTTTTGAGTACACATCATTTTTATAGATGTGGCTTACTTGTATGCCACTTAGGCAAATGCACTCCTAAGACAAAATCCCCAAAAAGTCCCCTTTTACAACATGTTTATTAGGAGGCAGTAAGCCTGTCCCTCTCCCCCCCCCCCCCCCAACCACCACCTCCCCCCAATAGGATCTTGGAACCCACACTGTAGTTGCTATTTAATGAATTGTATGACTGGTTTCAGTCCTAGTTTTTTAGTGGTTTTATTTTTTATAATTTATTTTATCACTTCTCAGAGTTACTCAGCTTTTCTAATTTTCTAAGATATCCTTTATTGATTGATTATACTAAATGTGCATGAATACCTATGACTTTTTTTCAGAGAATCTGGTGTAACTGACCACTATGCCCAGGATGAAGTCCATGCCTTGCACATAGCCAAGAGGGTCATCAAGAACCTCAACTACATCAAAGACCCCGGGGTATGAATGTACGAGTAACTGGAATTAAGTATGTTTGTTTTGTCATCCTTTACATCTTTGCTTTGATGGCAAAGGTGAACATGGTGTAAATGTCCTTAATATATATATATAACTGACATTTGGAGATAGTAGGACAACTACCACCACTTCTAAAAAAGGATTGACTGTGCCTCATCATCATCAAGTGCCTTGCCAGCCTGCGTAGGCGTTCATGCGTCACCACAGATCTCTGTCTTTGGTGTTCTAGATCGATTCTACTGAGGATATTCCTCTGTACCATTGTCTTAAGCCATCCACCATCTTTTCTCTTGGTCTGCCTCTGCCTCTTCTACCAGTGATCTTTCCAGTTGTCACGATATTTTCCAGTGCTCCTTTTCTCATCACATGACCAAAGAACTTTGTTTGTCTCCTTTTCATTGTTGTATATAATGTTCTACTTTCATTAGCCATTTCCAGGCATTCAATGTTGGATATTCTGACAGTCTAAGGTATTTTCAATATTCTTCTCACGAACCACATCTCAGTTGCCTCCAAACTCTTCTTAATTTGTTTGCTCACATTCCAAGATTCACTGCCATACAACAGAACAGACTCGATATAACATATCAATACTCTATGCCTACCAAAGCAAATCTTACAATAATGAAAGTTATTTTCTTGGCTGATATTATGTTGTCAGTGTAAAACATGGATTCTTATACTACAGCTGATTGGCAGAAAATACCATCAGAGAGAGGGTGTCTTAGAACAGCTGTCAGGGAATCAAGAAGAGGTACAGTTAAATACGAAGAAATATGGAGACTAGGAATGACACCAGTCATTCTGTTTATAAATGTCTAATTAAGAATCGACATCACAGCACTCGGAACAACCCTTTTAAGCACTCCGTCCTCATCTTAAGCAGCAAGTGAAAAGTTCAAATTCCGATGGCACCAGTAACTGTCTGATTCTATATCCGTCTCACCCTTTCCTTGAGTGTTGAGCGTCAGCCAGATCCCCTGGTAACTCCCACACCTTAATGAGTTATTTGTGCTTCAACACTGTTCACTCGTTCCCAAAGGGCCCTCACAATATCTAGCTGGTCACACATCAGTTCACCACCAAGGGGTGCAGAACTGGCCAGTCTTTCTGCCTGCTCATTTCCCAACACACCGGCATGACCTGGAGAAAATATCCAAAGGATGCTAACTACCCGGGACCTCTGTAGTGATGCTTGCCACTCTGCACGGAGCATGATTCTGTTTATAAAAGATTTATCTATATTCTTTTTATGTTGCTGCTGACACATAAGGATCTTTACTGTTGACGATCTCCACTTTTACCAGTTCTGCTGTTTTTCTGCACTGTTGCAGGTCTACTGCTTTTCTACCTGTGATATCCTATGTCATTTTACATTCCTTCCTTCACTTTCCTTTCTGTTGTCCTTCTCCAGGTTTCCTTTGGTCAACCACATCTTTTTTTTTTTACCTTCTGCTGTCCACAATATAAAGAATAATTGAAATGGTTTGGCCATCTGTCAAAAGTGTCCTGGTACCATCTACAACAGGGAGCCAGGTTAGGAACGATAATGAATACAGAGTAAGGGGAGGTCTGTGGTACATCAAGGACAAACAAACACACAGACATGATGGTCAACTTACATAGCTCTTTAGAAAGAGCATGCAGACAGTTTTTTTTTTTTTTACATCCTTCCTAACTTCACTGTGGTAACTGCTGGAAGAGAAGAAGAGATTTAGAGAAACTTGGTTCACACCTTTCATTGTTTTCACATTTCATTGTTGGCACCTTTCATTGTTTTCACATTTCATTGTTGTCACCTTTCATTGTTGGCACCTTTCATTGTTGGCATCTTTCATTGTTGGCACCTTTCATTGTTGGCATCTTTCATTGTTGGCACCTTTCATTGTTGGCATCTTTCATTGTTGGCACCTTTCATTGTTGGCATCTTTCATTGTTGGCACCTTTCATTGTTGGCATCTTTCATTGTTGGCATCTTTCATTGTTGGCACCTTTCATTGTTGGCACCTTTCATTGTTGGCATCTTTCATTGTTGGCACCTGTCTGTCCAGACGATAATGTTACATAGTGCAATAATTATCCTCCTTCATCCCTGTAAGCACATTCGTAAAACTTTGCTTTTAGCTTTAGCCCTTCTTTCTGTATTCACCCCTCTAGGTGGTGCACTTCTGTCATCTCTCATTCAACCTGGTGGGTGAAAGGCTGATGAAGTTTATTGCTGTAATGGTTAGTATTTATTTGGTTATATTCAGGTGACAGTAGAGCGGCCAGTCGAGCCTCTGTATCCAGCCGAAGAGCTGTATGGTATTGTGGGTGACAATCTGAAGAAGACATTTGATGTCCGAGAGGTAGGATAACCTTCGGTTTTGTAGCTTCATTATCATGGTAAAATCACCTTCTGTTTACTAGCAGCATCATCAAGGTAACATCACTTCAGTAGCAACATCATCATAGTAGCACTACCTTCACTTCACTAGCAACATCATCATAGTAGCACTACCTTCACTTCACTAGCAGCATCATCAAGGTAACATCACTTCAGTAGCAACATCATCATAGTAGCACTACCTTCACTTCACTAGCAACATCATCATAGTAGCACTACCTTCACTTCACTAGCAATATCATCAAGGTAACATCACTTCAGTAGCAACATCATCATAGTAGCACTACCTTCACTTCACTAGCAACATCATCAAGGTAACATCACTTCAGTAGCAACATCATCATAGTAGCACTACCTTCACTTCACTAGCAACATCATCATAGTAGCACTACCTTCACTTCACTAGCAGCATCATCAAGGTAACATCACTTCAGTAGCAACATCATCATAGTAGCACTACCTTCACTTCACTAGCAACATCATCATAGTAGCACTACCTTCACTTCACTAGCAATATCATCAAGGTAACATCACTTCAGTAGCAACATCATCATAGTAGCACTACCTTCACTTCACTAGCAACATCATCAAGGTAATATCACTTCAGTAGCAACATCATCATAGTAGCACTACCTTCACTTCAGTAGCAACATCATCAAGGTAACATCACTTCAGTAGCAACATCATCATAGTAGCACTACCTTCACTTCACTAGCAACATCTTCAAGGTAACATCACTTCAGTAGCAACATCATCATAGTAGCACTACCTTCACTTCAGTAGCAACATCATCAAGGTAACATCACTTCAGTAGCAACATCATCATAGTAGCACTACCTTCACTTCACTAGCAACATCATCATAGTAGCACTACCTTCACTTCACTAGCAACATCATCATAGTAGCACTACCTTCACTTCACTAGCAACATCATCAAGGTAACATCACTTCAGTAGCAACATCATCATAGTAGCACTACCTTCACTTCACTAGCAACATCATCAAGGTAACATCACTTCAGTAGCAACATCATCATAGTAGCACTACCTTCACTTCAGTAGCAACATCATCAAGGTAACATCACTTCAGTAGCAACATCATCATAGTAGCACTACCTTCACTTCACTAGCAACATCTTCAAGGTAACATCACTTCAGTAGCAACATCATCATAGTAGCACTACCTTCACTTCAGTAGCAACATCATCAAGGTAACATCACTTCAGTAGCAACATCATCATAGTAGCACTACCTTCACTTCACTAGCAACATCATCATAGTAGCACTACCTTCACTTCACTAGCAACATCATCATAATAGCACTACCTTCACTTCACTAGCAACATCATCAAGGTAACATCACTTCAGTAGCAACATCATCATAGTAGCACTACCTTCACTTCAGTAGCAACATCATCAAGGTAACATCACTTCAGTAGCAACATCATCATAGTAGCACTACCTTCACTTCACTAGCAACATCATCAAGGTAACATCACTTCAGTAGCAACATCATCATTGTAGCACTACCTTCACTTCACTAGCAACATCATCAAGGTAACATCACTTCAGTAGCAACATCATCATAGTAGCACTACCTTCACTTCACTAGCAACATCATCATTGTAGCACTACCTTCACTTCAGTAGCAACATCATCATAGTAGCACTACCTTTACTTCAGTAGCAACATCATCAAGGTAACATCACTTCACTAGCAACATCATCAAGGTAACATCACTTCAGTAGCAACATCATCAAGGTAACATCACTTCAGTAGCAACATCATCATAGTAGCACTACCTTCACTTCACTAGCAACATCATCAAGGTAACATCACTTCACTAGCAACATCATCAAGGTAACATCACTTCAGTAGCAATATCATCAAGGTAACATCACTTCAGTAGCAACATCATCATAGTAGCACTACCTTCACTTCACTAGCAACATCATCAAGGTAACATCACTTCAGTAGCAACATCATCATAGTAGCACTACCTTCACTTCACTAGCAACATCATCATAGTAGCACTACCTTCACTTCAGTAGCAACATCATCAAGGTAACATCACTTCAGTAGCAACATCATCATAGTAGCACTACCTTCACTTCACTAGCAACATCATCAAGGTAACATCACTTCAGTAGCAACATCATCATAGTAGCATACCTTCACTTCACTAGCAACATCATCAAGGTAACATCACTTCAGTAGCAACATCATCATAGTAGCACTACCTTCACTTCACTAGCAACATCATCTTAGTAGCACTACCTTCACTTCACTAGCAACATCATCAAGGTAACATCACTTCAGTAGCAACATCATCATAGTAGCACTACCTTCACTTCACTAGCAACATCATCAAGGTAACATCACTTCAGTAGCAACATCATCATAGTAGCACTACCTTCACTTCACTAGCAACATCATCATAGTAGCACTACCTTCACTTCACTAGCAACATCATCAAGGTAACATCACTTCAGTAGCAACATCATCATAGTAGCACTACCTTCACTTCACTAGCAACATCATCAAGGTAACATCACTTCAGTAGCAACATCATCAAGGTAACATCACTTCAGTAGCAACATTGTAGCATTACTTTTAGTTCAGTAACATTGTCGTCGTGATAGGTTACCTTTAGTTCACTAATGTTGTCATCAGGGTCAAATTAACTTCAGTTCAATAGCACTGTGAGATTATTTTAAGTTCAACAGCATTGTCGTCAGGTTAGATTACCTTCAGTTCAACAGCATTGTCATCAGGTTAGATTACCTTCAGTTCATCAGTATTGTCATCATGGTAGATTACCTTCAGTTCATCAGTATTGTCATCATGGTAGATTACCTTCAGTTCATCAGTATTGTCGTCAGGTTAGATTACCTTCAGTTCAACAGCATTGTCATCAGGTTAGATTACCTTCAGTTCATCAGTATTGTCATCATGGTAGATTACCTTCAGTTCATCAGTATTGTCATCATGGTAGATTACCTTCAGTTCATCAGTATTGTCATCATGGTAGATTACCTTCAGTTCAACAGTATTGTCATTAGGGTAGATTACCTTCAGTTCAACAGTATTATCACCATGGTAAGATTACTTTAAGTTCAATAACATTGTCATCACAGTAAAATTACCTTCAATTCAACAGCATTATCACCACGGTAAGACTACCTTAAATTTAGTAACAACTGTTGGCCAGTTTCCCTCCTCCAAGCCTTTTTTTCCCCCATTCAATTGCCAGAAAACTCTGGAAGTGATCTGGTGCTCATATTTTTGAAGCTGGAGTTTTGTTACAGCACAGTGTAATATGGGAGCTGTGTGGTGGCATTGCAGCTTGGCGTTTTGCCTCTCTCCTGAAGGTGGTGGGATGAGTTCACACGGAATCATTAAAAAAAAACACATCATGTTAACCCAGCCTAAAATGGGTACCAGGTATAATATACTGGGAAGTAAAGGCGGCCGGTCCGGAGTGATCGTTGGTCTATTAAAATATGAGTCTAAAATCAAATACCTGATGCTCCCTTGGTAGGAATGGAATCCTTTAGTTGACCCCATCACCCTCAAGTGCCAATTGGTCTATTAAAACATGTCTAGCATCAAATACCTGATGCTCCCTTGGTATGAATGGAGTCCTTTACTTTTACATTTTGTTTTTAAAACTGTATAATACAGTAACACTTTGTTAACACAGACTATTTTAAGAAGAACACTTGGTTAACATGAATAAAATTGTGGTCCCTGCTGGGATGTTTTATTATTATTAGTTTCAGGTTAGCACTTTTTGGTACATATCACAAAAATCACCCCATCTCGTCGGGCACGAGATTTGGTGCCGGCTCACATTAATGCCGTGGCGGTTCCCATGAGCTGCCCTGTGTTGTAGGGGTGTTGGGGTATGCATTCCTTCGCTGTCTGTACACACCATGCGGGAAAAGTGGCTCCCAATCTTTTCAAGGCCCGACATGATAGTCTGGAGCTCTCTTTCTTGGCAGATGAAATTAAGCGACGGTGGTTTTTTACTTTGTTTTTGTTTGTTGTAGTATGTGTGTGCGAGCGAGTGCTAAACTAGTTTTCTATTCTCTGTCAGCTCGGTCTCTTGTACAACCATCACTGGTTTGAGATTTGGTGGCATTTTTGGGTGACCCCTGGGACAAGTCACCAAGTAAGGCCGCAGCGGTAACGGTGACGAGCGAATGCTCAGTGCATGTAACACACAAGATGCTGGCCGCTCACAGCGGGGAAAATAGAATATGCTGGCCGTTCACAACGTGGAACGTGGAATGCTTATAGCTTTGAAAATAACAAAACATGTCACCCCTAGAACATAGGACAGCCTGTGGAAAATCTCTCGCTTGATGAGATGAGGTGATTTTCATGATATTTACCTACTTTTTTTTTTCATATGAACTCTTGATTTTTCAGTCCTTAACGATTTGTGTTAGTGAGGTGTTGCTGTATCCCTTTAAAATAATGCTTTCTGTGTAAATGTTTTTGAATGTTTTCTTATGCCGTTCAACTGCATTGTTCTCACAGGTGATAGCCAGGGTAGTCGATGGCAGTGTATTTGATGAGTTTAAAACAAAGTATGGAGAAACGTTAATAACCGGTGAGTTCTGTGTTTGATATTATGTTCTGTGTTCACTTGAGGACATAGAACCTGAGGAATGGGTAAAAGTACCAACAGAGTGCTGAACGACCTTTTCTGTTTGCTTCTGACTAGATAGAAAATGCAGACAAGAAAGTGCAGCCGTTGTTGAGGCAGATGTGCATGCTTTGATTTTCGAGAATTCTCTACCGGGGGATGCTGTCATTTACACAAATGGTTCTGTAATTCTCCGTGTGAGAAGCTCTTGTGCTTTTATGGTTCAGGTTGGAGTTAGAATTGGGAGGTAAGTTTCTGGTGCTGTTGCCTTGACCACAAGAAGTCTGACCATGGAGGTCATTGGCAGTGACCAAAGCAATAACATGGCTGGAGACACAGACCTTTTTCCTCTCATGCTTTCTATGTGACTCAGTGAGTATGCTCAGGAGATAGAGAAGGGCTGGATCAGAAAATAGTGGTTTGGGTCTCTGAAGCAGTCGGGGCATATACATTATATTTCTGCCAGGGTATGCATGTGTGCAAGGAAATGAGCAGATTGGCTTGCAGGTAAAGCTTCTGTGGAGGACGAACAAGCCATGACCTAGGCAGATATTCTAAATGCTATACAAGAAGTAAAACGTTTGTGAGAAACAACTGCTGACTGTGAATCTGCAGCAAGAACAACTGGTTAAAAGGGGTGTGGCCTGACAAGAGCACTATGCAGGAAGCCAATGAAAAATAAGAAAACAACACAGAACGGAAGTCACAAGATGTTACACACTGCTGGATTTACTAAGGAGGGGATCCAAGCACATAGGGACTGAATGGTTCCATGTGCAATTAGGATAATCTGTCAGCTGACTAACTAACTAATTAACTAACTAACTAATTTACTAACTAACTAATTTACTAACTATTATGTTGTGTACCTCGACATTTTAGGTAGAAAAGAGGCATGGTAAATAAAAGTTATGTAAAGCAACTTAAAAAAATGAGAATCGGCCAAGCCACATTTTCAGATATGTACCTTGACTCCATCATACTAGAGCAAATCTTTAAAATGGCCTCTCATAATTTGTGGTGTCTGTTAAGTGGGACAAGAAAATTATATAACTTATTTAATGGTAAATTGTATCTGTATCTTAAATGCCAATTTCTGTGTGGCTAGCTAATTTGTGGTCTTTCATTTGAAGTCAGGGTGTATCTACCTAGGGGGAGAGGAACAACAGTCTACATACAAATAAGCCAGATCTGTGATAAGAATGTGCATACAAAACACTCAAGTTCTGGATTAATGTTGAATTAAGAAACAACATCGCAGCACCCAGGACACCCCATAAGCACTCTGCAGGCATCTTTAGCAGCAATGGACGAGTTCCAATTCCGATTTGCACCAGTAACTGTCTGATTGTATATCTATTTTGCCCTTTCCCTGAGTGTTGAGCGTCTGCCAGATCACCTGGTAACTCCCTGCAGTGCCATTCTCCTTAAACCGTAATGATCTGTCTGTGCGAGACTGTTCAGTCGCTCCCAAAGGGCCCTCACAATATATAGCTTGTCATACATCAGTTCACCATCAAGTGGTGCAGAGCTGGCTAGTCTATCTGCCTGCTCATTTCCCAGCACATCAGCATGACCTGGAGAAAATATCCAAAGGACGCTTACTACCCGGGACCTCTGAAGTGATGCTTGCCACTCTGCACGGAGCATGACAAGTTTTGGAATGAGACCAAAGTCCAGAAATGAATGAACAATCAGAGCTTTTCACCAGAGTTTACAGTCGGTGAAGGCTTAGTAGAAGCAGAAGAAAAGCAAATTTAACAAATAATTAAACTGCTACTGGCACCATCAGAATTGGAACTCTTTGTTGGCTGCTGAAAATTAGGATGGGGTACATATGGGAATGTCAATTTTGCTGTGATGTCAGTTCTTGAATCTAATCATGGAAGATAGAGAAAGGCTGGGTCCGAAGGCAGAGGTTGGTGGCTCTACAGCGTTTACGACTGACAAGGATTAGTCTCGTTTTCCTACCAGGATATGTGGGGGTACAAGAAAATGAGCAAGCTGATAGGCTTGCAGGTAAGGCTACTGTAAAAGCTGGACAAGCCATGGACCAGGTTGATATACTGAATGCTCTACGACATTCAAGACAATTGCGTGAACCAATTGAGTATAATAATCCTTCAACTAACTAACTAACTAACTAACTTGAATCAATTTAAATCAACTCTTGAAACTCTTCATTCATTTTCAGGCTTTGCCAGGTTATGGGGCTACCCTGTGGGTATCATTGGGAACAATGGGGTCCTGTTTTCGGAATCAGCATTGAAGGTAATTTATATATCGTTGGACTAGACTATTTGTGAATCGACTGCAATAAGACAAAGAAGGTGGACATATATTGGGCACACCCTGAGACGAAATGAGCAAAGAATTACAAAATAGGCACTGGAATGGGAAAGAAATGGTCTGAGAGAAAAAGAGGACATTCAAGGGAGACATTAACAAAAACATTATTATGAAAGGCAAAAAAATTATGCTGGGCTGAACACCATGTCAGAAATTGGGAAAGTTTCATGCAGTAAATGGAGTAGAGGAATCAAATGCGGGCCATGTGACCTCTAATGGCTCACAAAGGATGATGATGTTGATTGTACTATTTGTGAACAGATGCTAGATTTTTCTGATGCCACTTGTCTACATTCTGTGAGATGGTTTGGCTGTCTGACAAGCCCTGCTACCAGCTGCCACAGAGAATCACACTGAAGAAATATGGCAAACACAGAGCAAGTGAAAGACCACACGAAAGATGCAGTATTTGCATCTAGAACAACCTTAACTCTTTAAATCCCATTAACATCTTTAAAAAAGACCACCTTCATTTTCATGACAAAAATAAACACATCATTATAATTCTCTGAAACTCTTTCCTGAGAAACTCAAGAAAGACAAAAAAAGAGTCTTTGTGAGTTTTTATAAACATCCCTTCCCGTGTGTAAAAAGGTAAAAGTAAAGTCAGGAGATGTGAACCAGCGTCATTGCACACGGTTATAAACCATAAGTGCTCTGCCAAGTCAAGTGATGAAAAGGAGAAAACTGGAATACATCGTGACAGTAGGACATTTGGAGGGGAGGAGAGGCACGGGGAGACCAACAGAATGAAATATTATTTGGGGGTGAAGAAATAAATCTTTACAAATTGTAGATTCACTATGATGTCATGTACTTTAATTATTCTGTTACATTATTCTCTGAATTAAAAAGCAATAAATGCATTTAATAGTGACAAATTAAAAAAAAAAATTGCAATGTATAGTAATAAGAAAAAGGTCTATGGTCATACCATGTAGAAAACACCTGTTCTTGTCTGATCACCAGAAATGACCTTCACTCCCAAGCTGACCCAGCCTTAAATGGGTAAAGTCCTGGAAAGTAAAGGTGGCCAGCATGATGCTGACCACATCACCCGCCAAATGCCAATTGGACTATAAAATAGAGCCTAAAGGCGTGGAAAATGGTCCTTTACTTTTCACTTTTAATGACGAGAAGAGACAGTGTCCAGTTCTGTGCATGGAATGCTGGACCGCCGACTGTTCCTCTTCATGAAGAGCAAGAGCTGAAGTTTGTGATGATGATGAGATGATGAGAGACTAAAACCCCCGTGTGGGTTCCGGGCCCCAATTATGGGGAAAACAAGAATAGACCCATTGTCTACCCAAAAGCATGTCGTAAATGTCGACTGATTTGGAGCTTCCTTTGAAGTCGGAGTGCATCTGCCTGAGAGGCAAGGAACCAGCAGTCTGCATACAAATGAATCAGATCTGTAAAATGGATGCACACGCAACACTCAGGTTCTGGAACAGGACTGCAGTCCAGAAGTGGATGAACGACCGGAACTTTTCGCCAGGGTTAACAGCTGGTTAACATGAAGAAGAAGAGGCTTAAACAAGGCAAATGAATATGTAAAAGACTATGCAGTTCATCCTTGGTGTAAGCAGCAGTTACAACAAATCAGTTGTTGCACATGCAGTCAGTTACATAAGGCACCACCAGTTCTGTGGCAACAGGCCATTAACCATTTTCTGAAACTGCACATTACAACACAGACATTGAGCACAGTTGAAAAGTATACATAGGACACATTCAAAATGTATTTATTCCACATATCTACTTAAAACTCTTTATACACTTGTATAATATAAATGTAACTATCTCTGTCATGCAGGGTACACACTTCATTGAACTTTGTTGTCAACGGAACATTCCGCTCATCTTTCTTCAGAACATCACAGGTATGATTATGTGCTTATAAATATTTGAGGTTTACAGTACATCAGTTACGGTCAGTATGTCAGCATTATCATGTTCTGTTTGGTAATATAGGTATACATATCTTCCTCATTTCAGTGGTGAATGTAGAGTGAGAAGCAACAACGAAATTCATAATATGTTTAAATCACCAGTGACCACTGGCATCATGAAAGCTAATAGACTGAAATGGCTGGGGCATATTGAAAGAATGTCAGATGATAGAGAAATTAAAACTGTATACACAAGGGAGATGAATGGTCGTAGACAACGAAGCAGACCAAGAAGACGATAGAGAGATAATATCCAGACAGACCTGCAAACACTTAGTGTCACCAACTGGAAAGAGCAGGCCATTCACCATTTTCTGAAACTGCAGGTTACAACACAAACATTGAGCACAGTCAAAAAGTAGACAAAGTGCATATTTGAAATGTATTTATTCCAAATGGAAAGCTTAACTCACATTGTCGCATTGTGCACTCACTCACAGGCACTGTGTACTTACTTATGTTTTGAAATATTTAATAATGTTAGATACTTACAGCTGCTGAGATTTCCAAAAGGAAATGTTAATTTAATTGTTAGTATATTAACACCTAGCCTATTTACAGTAAATTATAAATCTGAACACTTTAAAAAGTTAATAAGGGGGGGCTGTGTGGTCTCAAGGCATGGTGCTAGAGGTTCCCGGTTCAGTTCCTGGTAAGGGCTGGGATTTTTTTTTCACATGCACTTGGACTTTTAGTAATTTCCCCTGGTCTCTGGGTAGTTGGATCGGATGCCCGTGTGCATTGTTGCGCACGTAAAAAATCCCTTGGCAGTTGGAAATCAAAAAGAGTAGCCTAATGGCTACTTTGCCTGGGCAGAATCTGGAGTTTAAAAATCTACCCAAAGTATTTCAGAATCCTCGTTGGTGCTACAGAACCTGTGCACTGTGCTGAGCTTCTTCGGACTCAGACTTGAGTTAGAAGAAGAATGGAGCAATTACGGGTTACTACAAGTGTGCCATGATGTTGATCCATTGTTCAAACCTCAAACAGTGAATAAATGAATTACTTTATTCTTTAGTTTGGAATAGTTGAAAAAAAAAAAATTGCTTGGCCATTAAATTATCTTATACAATTACAGTCTGGCCAGTTAATTAACCCTTTCACCCCAGGAACCTTTTAAAGAAAAATATCCAAGAACCCATGAATCCCTCACATAAATCCTTAAACAAATGCAGGTCACTAGAACATTTAAAAAAAAAAATGAAAATTATGACATTATAACCCCCACACCTTTTTTCTTCCAAATGCTATATTAAGTCAATATAAATATACCCTGTTTACACTGCACAGGCGCAAACAGAAACAGTGCCTTTAACTAGGCATGTCTGGGACTGGCTACTAAAGCAGTCCCGATTTAGCAGCTTCTTTGGGATTTGTAAGAGTGGCCATGCCCAATTAGCTGTATCTCAGGGCCAGAGGGTTAACATTGTCTAATTATTGATACACATGGAGCTTAAACGAAATTCTAATCAAATTCATTGATGTATCAGCTTGAAGAATGTCAGTCTCCACTACTTTAATTGCTCTTGTAAAGTAATTTGCCTATGACTGAACACATGATTCTGTCCTACTGTGAAGTTTGCTTGTGCTTTGTATTTCCCCTGATCTTCTTAAATGTACTCTGTACTTCCCCTGATCTTCTTAAATTTACTCCGTACTTTCCTTGATCTTTTTAAATGTACTCTGTGCTTCCCCTGATCTTCTTAAATGTACTCTGTACTTCCCCTAATTTTCTTCATTGTACTGTTAACTTCCCCTGATCTTCTTAAATCTAATCTGTATTTAACCTGATTTTGTAAAATGTACTTGCCCTGGTCTTGTTAAATGTACTCTTTACTTCTCCTGATGTTGTTAAGTGTGTATACTTCCCCTGCTCTTGCTGAGTGTACTTTGTACTTCCTCTGCTCTTGTTGTTTTACTCTGTGCTTCCCCTGATCTTGTTAAACGGACAATGTACTTCCCCTGATCTTGTTGTTTGTACTCTGTACTTCCTTGATCTTGTTGAGTGTACTTTATGTTTCCCCTGATCTTGTTGAGTATACTGTGTACTTCCCTGATCTTGTTAGGTGTACTTTGTGCTTCCTCTGAAATTGTTGAGTGTACTCTGTGCTTTCCCCTTTTCTTGTTAAATGGACTCCGTACTTCCTCCGAAAGCTATTGAATGTTCACTGGTCGGACTTTAGGTCCAATACATCTATAAGACAGGAAACAAAACAAAAATATGTGTCTGATTTTATTAGAATGCGTCGCTGGAATTACATCGGTCACGTACTCAGAATGGACATACAGAGACTTCCCCACCAAGCCTTCATATGGTCACCAGAGGGT
>CAJHNH020001369.1:926225-996225 GCA_905116865.2 Candidula unifasciata | reverse complement strand
TAGGACGTTGTAAGCATTACGTATTGTTGTTAAGAGATTTTAAATCTAGAGATTCACAATTGGGAAGTTTCAGAAGGCGGACGTATGGTCGGGCTTTGGTGGATCCTAGAGGAAGATTTACCTAGGATTCCGGACTCCACTGAGAAATGCAGCCTAGTGCTGTGGCATTACTGCCATCTCTGCTGGAAGCAGGATTACTTCCTTCTGTTGTTTAAAACTCAGCGATAACGCTGGCTAACCAAGAAGGAATGACATGGTCGTGTTCATGAGTATTGGACTGCATATGGATCTGTTGAAGTAACCGTTAACGTTTCAATGTCGAGACGTTGATCTGTAGAGACACTGTGAAGTAAAGTATCAATGATTAGATGTTCAATCAAATCTTCATGGCGAGTTTGTGTCAGGACCTTAGAAGTGATTTACTATTTGATCAAGTCGGTGAGTTCCTATGTATTATTTAATGATTGTTTGACATGTTAATCCTGAAATCACAATACACCTTTGGGTACTTAAACTTCCTGGTGTTGTTCAGTCGAGAGTATTAACACTGTTGAAATGGAGTGTTGTTGTTGCTGTTACACAGTTGTAGTTGGAGTTCCAGACTGTTGTCACCCTATACTTGGATTAAGAAATGTTTAATTGTTCGAATCACACTGACCTTAGCATACAAGTTGACTTGTGTTGTTGTCAGGAGAGCCCTCACAATCATACTCCAGAGCATCTTGCGCACTTATCCATAGAACCTTCGTTCGATTATCGTTCGTATTTCCCAGGCAGTATCTCGCACCTCGCAAATGGAAGAACAACACGCCTCAATGGGATCCTTCGCTCATCCAAAGCAGAGCTCCTGACCATATTACCTTAGCCGATCTTACACAACTCAAATAGGCGCCAAGCTGTCGAACCTGTGTCTTGCCTGAGAAGTCGACATCATGTTTGTATACACCGTTTCAGCCCATCACAAAATGGATGTTGAGTAAGAGAAATGGTTACGCCAGTATTATTTTTGTTAATCAAACAATTTGGCAGACTAATACTTCTCATATCTGTCTTAAAACCTGCCATATTATCTATATGTTTTCATGGTTGGAATATTATATTGTCAAAATTTATTGTAAAATGTTAATTTCAGTGGACAGAGGAGATGGAGAACAAGCTGAAAGCTCCAATACTCGCCAAATATGAGCAGGAGGGTTGTCCCTACTATGCCAGTGCCAGGTGATTGTGTGTGTATTATTAATTGTTTCGTTAACCCCCCCCCCCAGCCACCACCAGCCTTGTTTGTAGGTAGCATATGAAGATAGCACTCACCTGTCTAGAGGTGTGCAATGAAGATAGCACTCACCTGTCTAGAGGTGTGCAATGAAGATAGCACTCACCTGTCTAGAGGTGTGCAATAAAGATAGCACTCACCTGTCTAGAGGTGTGCAATGAAGATAGCACTCACCTGTCTAGAGGTGTGCAATGAAGATAGCACTCACCTGTCTAGAGGTGTGCAATGAAGATAGCACTCACCTGTCTAGAGGTGTGCAATGAAGATAGCACTCACCTGTCTAGAGGTGTGCAATGAAGATAGCACTCACACTGTCTAGAGGTGTGCAATGAAGATAGCGCTCACCTGTCTAGAGGTGTGCAATGAAGATAGCACTCACCTGTCTAGAGGTGTGCAATGAAGATAGCACTCACCTGTCTAGAGGTGTGCAATGAAGATAGCACTCACCTGTCTAGAGGTGTGCAATGAAGATAGCACTCACCTGTCTAGAGGTGTGCAATGAAGATAGCACTCACCTGTCTAGAGGTGTGCAATGAAGATAGCGCTTACCTGTCTAGAGGTGTGCAATGAAGATAGTGCTTACCTGTCTAGAGGTGTGCAATGAAGATAGCACTTACCTGTCTAGAGGTGTGCAATGAAGATAGTGCTTACCTGTCTAGAGGTGTGCAATAAAGATAGTGCTTACCAACCCTGTCTGCAGGGTAATCCAGAGAGGATTGAGAGTTTTAACACCTACCAGGAGACTTGATAGGACACTTTACAAGGTTTGGTTCTGTCCGCCAGTTTCTGAGTTGAATGTGACACCATGTTCTGTGGATTTTATGTGGAATACATTTTTTGTCTGCACTTCCAGATATTTCTGCTGTGAACTGCATGTTCAGAAAATGGTGAATGGCATGTTACTAATGGTTATCCTCATGCAGTTATGCATGTGCACTGCTGGTTTGTCATGACTGCTTATGAACTGTAGCTCTAGTGACACACTGTTGGCGTTGCTACCTCTGGCAGCTGCCTTATGTATTAAATGCCTGTGTGAAAGGTAGGATTTCACTGAGAATTCTGTCTGTCTTTTCACTGGCGCAGGAGCAGAGCAGTCATTGGGTGACCTCCGTGCTGTGAAGTTGGAACCTCGACTGATAACCACTCACTCATTAGCTACTCTCTAAACTAGGCAACTGGTGTAAGGTACTTGTGCAGCGGATACCATCCCACTGTGGAGTTCCAGGAAATGAAAGAGCTGATAAACTAGCTGAGGCAGATGCAAATGTGGTACCAGTATCTTACCAACAGGAGAAGAGAATAATCAGATCAGTCAGAAAGCCACCAAAACCGGCACAAGATGATTACCATATTATGGACATATTAATAAAGTAACAGAAAATGTATTGATCGGCACTCATAGCAAGGATTAGAAAGATAGAAAAACATATTATGGACAGACCAGAGCAAGTTATTATTCTACGCCTTAGAACAGGACACAATCGACTTTGCAATCACATGTACACAAAATTTAAAACTGGTGAATCAGCCATGTGCACATGTGTTTTTGCACCTGAGACAACAGATCATGTCCTCCAAGACAAATACAACATATCAAGGCAAAACTTTTGGCCAAGAGAAACACCGGTGCAAGCCAAACTTTACGGGTCAAGAGTGAATTATAAAAGACAGTGAAGATCATACTAGAGACAGCACTGCAGATATAGATAATCTATTTCAAGCAAACAAAAGAAGAGAGAACTGATCATCTACCACCGACTTCACGCTGGGCAGCACCCTAGTTCAATAAGATGTTACCCTGCCACAGTCTGTGCTTCAGTAGGTAATTGCAGCTAAAGAAATCACAGTTGCAGGCTTCAAAAACCAATAGCCAGCAGTTATATTTTACCGAGTGAATCAAATAATTGACTGATAATGTTTTCGTTAAGAATTTAAGAAATATTACTGGTATTTCTGGTCATACAGTTAGAATACATAAAAGCTTTGTACTTTTTTGTTTTGTATATTTGTGTGTAGATGCGAATCTTCATCTTGTCGAACTGTTATCAAAACTGACCTTGGCTTCCATGTTGATCCAGCCTAAATTGTGTCAGATAGAGCCTGGGAAGTAAAGGTGGCTGGCATGTTTTTGAACACATCATCCACGGAGTACTCATTAGTCTAATACAGATATGAGCGTAACATCAAATGCCTAATGCCCAACTTGTATATATTTTTAAAAAATTCTTTACGCACTGCCTTCCGGACTTTTTCCCCTCTTTAGAAACGACCTTGGCTCCCAGGTTGACCCATCCTTAAATGGGTACCAGTAAAGGTTATGGGAAGTAAAGGTGGCCAGAATCATGTTGACCACATCACCCACTGAGTGCCAATTAATGTCTAAAATATTGGTGTAGCACCATAGTTGGTTTGTAGCTTAGGCGTGATCCCAACTGCAGGCAGTTTGGCCAAGCCCGCCTTGTATTGGTTTTGATAGTGGTACTGAGAACAGCCATTAGGAAAGTAGTGGCAAACTGCTGAATGAAAACTGGCCTTGGAAAAAACCACAACCACCCAAAAATGCTAGGGTTGGTTCTGCAACATCCTTTTAATGACAAGCAACTAACGAATCATCTGCCCAATATGCCTGAAGGTATGAAAAGCTGGTTTTCTTTACTCTTTTACTTTAGTTTACTAACTGTTTTTCCTTTTCTTTTTGTAGACTGTGGGATGATGGTGTCATTGACCCTGTGGATACCCGCTCCGTCCTTGGCCTGTCCTTGAGTGCAGCCCTGAACAAGCCTCCAGAGAGGACCAGATTTGGCGTCTTCCGGATGTGATTGTATTGCATTAAATGTGGAGTTTGTGGTCATCAATCTTATACAGAAATGGCATTTAAGAGTAAAATTGTGAGACTTTCAATTCTTTGAGTCCCAAGGAGTTTAACATCACAGGCCCAAGGATAGCAAAGAGAAACTAAAATCAGCACATTATGTCTTAATTGGGCTTCTAGATAGGAAAACCTGTGAACATCTGATGTATTCCTTGGGGTTCAACGAGTTAAATCTGCAGTATTGATGTTTTAATTTTTGTAAGGGTGAACAGGATATTTTATGGGTGTGTACAAATTCTGGTCATGTGTTGGTGAAACACTATTGAGATTGTGGGTTCAGTTCTCATTAAGGAAGTGTGTAGATTTACTTATTTTTCTTCTTCTTCTCTTCCACCTTGTACCTCAGCGAAGAGTCTGGGGGAGATGTAACATTGGTTGATAAGCTGTCAAGAGCACTATTAAGACTGAAGTTCATTTCTGTAAGGCTGTTCTTAATGCTATCACTCCATATTTTCCAAGGTCTTGCACTCGCTCTATACCTGTTGTAACGTTTTAGTGTGGCTCGCTGTGGCAGATAGTACCAGGGCGTTCTTGTTAGGTGGCCAAACCACTTCATTTGTTGTTCTTTGATTTCGTGACTTTGTATTCTGTCTTTCCTCGAAACTCCTGCAGCTCTTCTAAGGCATTTTATCTCTTATGATTCAGACTTACTTCTTTCAGTTCACACAAGACAGGTCATTTGCTCTGTTTGAGCCGTTAAAAAAATGTTATGCTCGAGGTATGTATGTATGGTGGGCTCTTTTCACTGTAGTGAAGCTATAGAATATCATGGGGTATTGCTAGGAAAAAAATTAGACTCCCAGTCTAAAATGGAGAACTAGGCATGACATATTGTTAAGGCTTCAAAGTTATTTTTGCTTCCGACAATGCTTTGCCAATGCACTTTCCACGTATGGATGGTAGTTTACGGATTCGTTGGCTGAGCTACTAAGTTTAGCGCTTGGTGCAGCCCTGTGAGCTGTGTTTTTGCATGTAGGATGCCTTTCTTTTGTGCAGCAGTTGTGTCACGGTATTCAGTATGGTTGGTAGTCGGTTTACATGTAGGCTGGTGAAATAAAATACTATATATAATAATTGTACATGTGTATAGCCATCTTATTGTGCTCGATTACTTCCATCGACAAACTGCATTTCTTGTAGCGACTGTTGGCTTTGGCGCTTCTAACAACTGCCCTATGCATTTACTGCATGCACATATTTCTGGATTGTTCAGGGACTAGTTGCTTGTTCACCAGTTTTTCAAATGAGACAGTGAGGGACATTTAATTTGATTTTCACTGGCACAAGAGTGGAGCAAGTATGGGGTGACCCGATTGTAGCGAAGTTAAAACTTGGACTAAGACTAAGATTAGGACTAGCATCAAATGCAGGAGTTATGAAAAAGGTCCTTTATCTTCAGTTACATTTGGGACTCCATGGCTTTGAAAGTGCACTTTGACTAGCTACTAGAGCATCTAAGTTCAGTGCATTCTGAACATACTTTTCCTCATTAGTAGGAAAAAGCTGTACATCTTTGCAGTATTCAGTGAGGCAATTAATCTGCAAGCTCAAAGAAAGACTGCTATATGTAACAATGTAGCATGGATTGACGCAGCAGTGTACAGACTCTTTAAGGAGTACTCCCTGTATGGGTTCTGGAGCCCCATTGTGAAGAGGACAAGAAGAGACTCACTGCCTACCCAAAAAAAATAAAGTGTGTCATAAGAGTCAACTAATTGGGAGCTTCATTCAGCATCTGCCTGTGAGGCAAGAAACCAACAGCCTGCAAACAAATAAATCAGATCTGTAAAATGGATGTGCATGCAACAATCAGGTTCTGGAACAAGACTAATGTCCCGAGGTGGACGAATACCCAGAACCTTTCGCCAGAGTTTGCAGCCGGTGAAAGCGAAGAAGAAGAGGAACAGCAAGTACATGCTTTGGAGTTTGCTTTATTGCACCATGACCATATGTGGCAGAGATAACTTGATAATGATGAGTATTTGCGGTTTCAACGCTACTCACAGATCATACGATAACTGCTCTGTTTCCTGTGCCAGGGAAAAACACCAACAGTGCCCCTCACTTTTCCATTTTAAACTAGTGAACAAACATTTCATCTTGGAAAATTCAAGAAACATGAACAAGCACTAAATGCACAAGACAGTCACTAAAAATACCAACACACACACAGTTAAACAGCTGTCTAACAATTTCACCTTGGACTGCCAGAATAACTAACTATAGTTGTCTGGAAATGGCTAATGAAAGTAGAATACTATATACAACAATGAAAACGGAACAAATAAAGTTCTTTGTTCATGTGATGAGAAAAGAAGCACTGGAAAATATCATGACAACTGGAAAGATCACTGATAGAAGAAACAGAGGCAGACCAAGAGAAATGATGGTGGATGGCCTAAGACAGTGACATGGAGGAATATCATCAGTGGAATTGATCCAGAACACCAAAGACCAAGATCTGTGGAGATCTGGCACGGCTCTTACTTGATGATGATGATGATGAAAACAATTTTAGGTATTCACAGCTCATGGTATGAAAGGAATGATTTGGTGAATAAGGAGAATAATTTTATGTGTATGGATCATAGTTCATATTCACATATTTTGTATATAAGAAATTGTTATACTCATTCACAACAAATGCTGAGTGTTCAGTTTGTGTAAACATTTTTACTATGATATTTGTCAAATGTGCTATGTATTGTTATGATGATATCTTCTTCTTCTTTATGTTCACCAGCTGTGAATTCCGGTGAAAAGTCCTGTTTGTTTGTCCTTTTGAACTTTTGGCTTTGTACCAGGACCTGAGTTTTGCCTGTACCACTGTTTTACTGACTTATTTGTGTGCAGTTATTGTTCCATGCCTCTCGGGCAGATGTACTCCGACTTTGAGGGAAGACATTTATCCTATCTCTAGGATGACTGTGGCCATTGATCATCATCATCATCATTGTCCTGTTGTGCCATTGTATGTCACATAAGGCTCTCAGTCTAATCCTCATTCTGTTCTGTCTGGTGCAATCACTTCAGTATTTTGAATGGGATCCAGACCAGCACCTTTGGCCCCTCTCATCAGCATTCGCCATAGGATTTTGCTTGGTCGTCCTTGTCTTCTAAATCCATCTATTTCCGATTCCAGTGCCTGTTTGCTGACTCTTATCATCTCTTCTCAGAATGTGTCCAATGTAAGGCCATCTTCTCTGTCTTATAACTATTGATACTAGAAGTTGCCCAGAACGTTTCTCTTTTTTCTTCAGTTCTCTCGAATTCCTTTTTATTTTTATAATTTTCCTCAGCCATTTGTGGATATTGTTTTGAAAGTCTAATGGTAAGTTTACTAGCTTATCGGTACCTGGTCCGGTGGTTGAGTCCTCAACAGTAAAAGTAAAGGGCCCTTTTCAGTCCATTGTCACATCTGGCATTCACTGTTGGACCCATATTTCTTATAGACCAAATTGAACTTGATGGGGATGCTATCAAGATCATGCAGTCTACCTTGTCTTCTCAGGTCATTTTCCTTGTACCCATTTTAGGCTGGGTCTACCTGAGGGCCCAGATTATATATTAGAATTGTTTGCCTGATGAGGATTTAAAACCTAGGATATTCTGGCTGACATGTAAGCATCTAGTCACTTCTTTCGTCATTTATCCCCCAATGGAGCATAGGCCCTCAACCAACTCATGCCAGGTTATCCTATCCTTTGCTATTCCATGTAGCTCACCCCCATGTCTTATTGACTTCACTCTCTAGCTCCCTTCTCCATGTGTTTTTGGTCTATCTTTATTTCTTTACCATTGTGGGTTCCATTGTGAAGCCCTTCTAGTTATCTTGTTCCCAGGTTTTCTCAGTGTCTGTCCTTTCCAACAGTAGTATGTCTCCTCATCTGTTGATTCACTGGAATTAGTTTAGTTTTCTCCCGAAACTCAACAATAGTGATCTTATCATACCATTGCCCGGCTCTCTAGCGAAGTTGGTTAAACCTGACGTTCGCGGCGGCCGGGTGACGAACTCCTTGTGGTCCGGGTTCACTCCCGGGGGTAGGCAGAAAAGCCACATTTCTCCCAGATTAACGGTACCTATAATGGAATCAAGGCCGAAGGGTTGCGATATCCATAGTACCGAGCCAAAGGGTTTACAACTCATGGTTTCTGGATACGTAAAAAAAAAAAAAAAAATCATACCATTTAATTCATCTAGTCATCGGTTTACTGCTAATTCCTCAGGTAGAAAAGAATTAGATTTTTTTAATGACAAGATCAGCTTTGTGATTGGATTGGTTCAGCCTAATAAAGAATATACCAGATTTATATGGTTCTGGACAAGACGAATACTGTTAACAAGGTGTTCATACCAGCTCATGATACAGTATGTCCTTGGCATACGCAAAAACCTAACATTTAAAATTACTTCTCTGGTACAGTAAAGGACTGAAATGTACCTCTAACCTTAATCTCACCATCCAATTGTTTCTGTTTCTGATGAATGTATGTTCATGTTTGCATGCTATTATGTGTATGAATATATTTAAATATATTATTCACTTTACTTGTTGATGGAATATAATGTTATAATTTTATAATTTCCCCATGGGGATTCAGAAGTCACATTGTGGGGAAAAAGAATGTACCCATTGCCTCCCTATCAAATATGTCCTAAAGGCAACCAATTAGGAATGTTTCCTCTGAAGACGGAGCACATTTGCCTGGGAGGCAAGGAACCAACAGTCTGCTTACAAAAAATGTAGGTCTGTAAAATGAATGTGCATGCCAAATTCGAGTTCTGAAACAAGTCTAAAGTCCAGAAGTGGGTGAACAACCAGAACTTTCTGCCTGAGTTTACAACCGGTGTGTGCTAAGATAGAGAAGTAGTAGTTTGTTTACTTGTTGATGGAATGGGATATTATATAATTCACCATTGTGCCTTTAAAGTAATATGTGTTTATTGTATGTACATTAAATGATTGTTAGGAAAATTGAGGGAAAAAAAATGTATTCTATTCAAATGTATGGTCAGTTGTCAGAGTTTATTATCTTTCCACATGCGAGAGACCCAGGTTCGAATCCCCGTTAAGGTTCATGAATTTGTGTGTGTGCGTCTAGGGCGAAAATAAAATCCTAACCTGCACAGTCGGTGGTGACAAAACTAGCAGTGTGGTCCTGAAGTCTCAGGCTCAAAGACCCCTGCCTCCAGCAAAAAAGTCATAAATACACGCAGCAACTGGGGGAAATGTAATAATAAAAATGGATTCATTCAGTGAGCCACGGTGGAATAGTGGCTTGTACACTTTGCCAACCCAAAGGTCTTGGGTTTCCATTTGCATCAAGTCAGATTTTTTTTAAAAATGACCTTGACTCCTAGGTTGACCCAGCCTAACTAGAAGGGTACCAGGTAAAAAAAAAAGGCCTCCTGGTCCAATAACCCTTACTAACTTACTTAGGTGGCCGGCATAAATGTCAACCGTCATCTTCCCAGCGCACCAAGTGCCAGTTGGGTCTTTCTGCATACATGTCCAAAATAGTAACTGCCTCCTGCATCATACCGGTCTAATAACCCACTGATGTGATACGGTCCTTTTGTTGTTGTTACTATTTGTCTGTTCTTTTTTGCTTTCACCAGCGGAAAGTTCTGGTTGTCCACCTCCAGATTATAGGCTTGTTCTAAAACCTGTGTGTTTTGTGTACATTTGTTACACAGATCTAGGTTATTTGTATGCAGACTGTTGGTTCCTTACCTCACAAGCAGATGCATTCTGACTTTCCTCACTTATTCTTGCACAAGCTTGTTGGGAATGTAGTGGGTCTGATCTTGTTTCCCCCCATCAGAGTTCTCCAAAACCACGGCCGACACTATTTATGACACACACACACATCACATTACGACTGTCTCCCCTGAATTTAAATTCAAATTGCTGTAATCTAACTGCAAAGTTTGAAAATCTTGTATATCCACTTCACAATATCCGCTTGTCGATTTGTAATACGAATCTGTTCAGAACACAGAACTTTGTAAGCACGTTAAAATGTCACACAATGCAACACATGAAAACGGCTTGCAGTAACTAATTTTCGAGGGGACTTCGCCTAAATGTCACGTGATTTAGTCAGAACGACATATATACAGAAGGACCTGCCCAAAACCTAAAAAGGGATATTAATCCGTTCAAATATTAACATCATTCTGAAACACTAAGATTCATCAATAACTCCATTCTCTCTGTCTCTCTCTCTCTCTCTCTCTCTCTCTCTGTCTCTCTCTCTCTCTCCCTCCCTCTCTCTCTCTCTCTCTCTCTCTCTCTCTCTCCCTCCCTCTCTCTCTCTCCCTCTCTCTCTCTCTCCCTCCCTCTCTCTCTCTCCCTCCCTCCCTCTCTCTCTCTCTGTCTCTCTCTCCCTCCCTCCCTCTCTCTCTCCCTCCCTCCCTCTCTCTCTCCCTCCCTCCCTGTCTCTCTCTCTGTCTCTCTCTCCCTCTCTTCCTCTCTCTTTCTCCCTCCCTCCCCCTCTCTCTCTCTGTCTCTCTCTCTCTCTCCCTCCCTCCCTCTCTCTCTCTGTCTCTCTCTCTCTCTCTCTCTCTCTCCCTCCTCCCTCTCTCTCTCTCTGTCTCTCTCTCTCTCCCTCCCTCTCTCTCTCTCTGTCTGTCTCTCTCTCTCTCTCCCTCCCTCCCTCTCTCTCTCTCGCTCTGTGTGTGTGTATGTCTGTCTGTCTGTCTCTCTCTCTCGCTCTGTGTGTGTGTGTGTCTGTCTGTCTGTGTGTGTGTGAGAGAGAGAGAGAACAAACTTTATTTTCATAAAGTCACAAATTTACACTTGGCCCTGTCTTACATTCATCCCTCCCGAACACTCATCTTTCACACTGCAGGTGTATTTTGTCTTTAAAGTATGTTATGTATAATAATATAACATAACCCCTGACCTATTAGGGTCGTGGAGGTGTATTGATGGAAGCATTAGCACATGAAACCTGCAATCTTTCTCTGCCTTCTGCTTGATGAATAAGTGTATGATAACTTAGTCCTGTCCACTTCTTGATGTTGCCATTCCAAGTTCTTCTTTGCCCTCCTCTCTTTCGACCTCCTCTGTTCCTTGTAGTACAGTCTTTGCAATCGAATAAAAATATACACACTAGAAGTATCAAGTAAACAGCAAGAACATATTGATGGTATATTGATATATATTCAAATATACAAACATACCAGACATGTACATACATACATACACACTTATACATGCGTACACACTTACATATGTAAACGCACATACATACATGCAAACATTATTCGCAAACACACATGCTCAAGGGCAAGAGGATAAACTCTATTGCAAGTAACTATTATTTGCGTCGTCTGTGGCTTAGGCGTTGCGAGTCCGACTCTTAATTCTAACGTACGGCGATCGAAACCCACTGCCGGCTGCGTGGATTCGTATCATTTTATGGGACGTCGCAGGTCGACACAGGCCCAAAAGGTGTATTAGGATGGATGTCCTGGGGAAGTATAGACGGCCGGCGTAATGCTGACCACATTACCCTCGTAGTGCTGATGGTCTGTAAAAATATGGTGTTCTCTTCCCTTGTATCCGATACGCCTAAAAGGCGTGAAAAGGGATCTTTCCTTTTTTTCAGCCTCCCCCCCTCTCCCCCCCCCCACACTATTATCTACATGTAGCTAAGCATATATGATGCTGTCGTTAGTTTTACGTTAGTCTCCCCAGAGAAGGAAGGTCATGTTTCATTAACAAGTTTCTTAAGCTGGTCTACTTTCCTGCAGGTTACGGGTGTGCCGCTCTATTGTTAGCTTTCTGGGTTGTCTTGCATTTACGTTTTTCTTCCGAGAAAGAGAATACATGTGACATAGAAGCTTTGGCGTGCTGAAGTATTAAACACGCGATATCAACGGCATTGCGGAAAAACCCCGTAACCTTGTGCCAAAACACGTGGCTTAAGGTCTACCAATCAGAAGTGAGCTAGTGTGTAACGCTGTGTAAATGGGGAAACTAACGTTAGTTTTACCGGTGCTGGCAAACATCAGTTCCAGGGGCATATGGAGTTGTTCCGCTGGTTTTGGGATCAGATGCTGTTCCCAGAACTAGAGGTTTGATGTTTATGGCTTGAACAACGGATCAACATAATGGCACACGGGTAGAAACCCATAAGTGCTCCGTTATTCTTCTAACTCAAGTCCGAAGAAGCTCAGCATAATGCACATGCTCTGTAGCACCGGCGAGGATCCTGAAATACTTTGGGTAGATTTATAATTCCAAATTTTGCCCTGGCAGCGCCATTAGGCTACTCTTTTCGATTTCCAACTGCCAAGGGATTTTTTACGTGTGCAAGAATGCACACGGGCGTCCCATCCCACTACCCAGAGACCGGGGGAATTGCTAGAAGTCCAAGACCACGTGAAAATATCCCAACCCTTACCGGGGATTGAACCCGGAACCTCTAGCATTCGAGGCAGACACCATGCCTCGAGACCACGCCGCCCATACGTGATAATCTGACGATATAAAAGAATAATTGAGCTACTCTTTTCCTAATTAAACACATGAATTTGTTGTTGTCACAGGAAAGGCAAGGCGAAAAAAAAAAGAGACAGCTGGCACCATTAGTATTGCAACTCAACAATATCTGTTGAGGATGGGGGCGAGCTTTATGTAAATGCTGCGAGAGCTGCGAACAAAGTATTAACTCCACATTTATTTCCTTTCTAAGGAGTAAATTTTTCTGACATCTTCTAAGCTTTCATCGGCTGTAGACTTCCGGTGAAAAGTTCTGGCTGTTCGTCCAGTTCTGGACAATGATCTTATTAAAGAACTTGAGTTTTACATACACATCCGTTTTACAAATTTGGTGTATTTATACACAGAGTGATGTTCCTCGCTGATGCACTCCAATGCTGAAAAAAACACCCCCACCCTCAAAAAGTCGATTTTTACACCAGGAGCAGTGGGTTTATCCTTTCAAACTCGCAAAACTGGGTCACGGAACCTACACGAAGAAGCTTAACAAGCATTTAACATTATTAATACATCAACACAATCCACAATGAAATCAAAACTCAATCAACCCCGACAAAAGAGTTTCTAGCAAACGAGATCACGCGTAATGCCAGCACTATTTACTCAAATATTTGATTTCATTGGGGATCTTTTAACAATTTAATAATAACAGTAGATATTTATCATAATTGTTCCGATTATGAATCTCAGATTTCTTCATCCGACCATTTAGACATGCAATAGACATTATTTACACAACGTTACAGTGTCAAGAATAAATAAACATTTACATGTAGCATTGTTTATACTATTGTTGATAACATTGTTAAGGTGACATCTTTAAAAAGATTTTATCCAGTGTCAGACACAGACATTATCCTAGCTGATACTCCCTCTTCTTTTACAGGGCTAGTTTTTTTAGAATCAATCTCATTGTCTTATTATGTTTACTGCTATTTATATTTGTCGTTGAAGTAAATATTTATCGCAAGTAAACACACCTACTCTGAAATTAAATGAAAAGCAAGACAGTTAACTCCCACACAAATCCCAATACTCCCACACAAATCCCTATACTCCCACACAAATCCCTATACTCCCACACAAATCCCTATACTCCCACACAAATCCCTATACTCCCACACAAATCCCTATACTCCCACACAAATCCCTATACTCCAACATAAATCCCAGCAATCTCCCCTGCCCCCCTCTTTTCCGTGTTGGAAGAGTTAATTTGAAAGCCATTCGTGCTGCACCGCGTCTTTTAGCGCGCATGCAAAGGTCACTTTTCCACGGCTTTAGGTATATTTGGAATAAAGGGTCAGACCTATATTTGTGTAGATTAATCGGCACTTGGCAAGTGATGTGGTCAGCATCACGCCGGCCGCCTTTACATCACAGGACTGCACCCGGTACCCACTCAAGACTGGGTCGACCTGGGAGTCAAGGTCATTTTTGAAAAAAAGTCCGGCTCCGTCAGGTTAGCGTGCATTTCATAGTCAAGGACTTCCGGTCAAAATGGACGCTAGGCGGGCCACAGTTTGGAGCCGAGGCAAATTTTTTTTGCTTCAGTCGGACGGTGGCCGATGCATTTTTGTTCCATTTGTAGACTGGATACAGTTTCGTCGCCCAGCTTCTGAGTTGAATGCATGGCGTGACACTGTGAGCTACGGATTTCATTTGGAGTGTTTTTCAACTGTGATGGTGTGAATTGTAGATTCAGAAAATGACGTGATTCCTGTCGTCGCCATTTTGTGGTGCCCGTATGTGATTAAAATTGATCGAGTGGGCAACTGCAGATCTGTTGGTGACTTCTGCTACCATCAATGATGAACTGCATTTCTAATGTCGGACTGTTTATGTTAGCACTTCGGATGGCTACCGTATGCTTTAATGCGAGTGTATGCTAGATGTGCTGAGACAGCAGTCTGTCAATCTTTCCACAAGGGACTGTGATAAACATTCTGTGTGTTTTTCGTTGGCACAGGAGCGGAGCAAAGATAGGGTGACCCGTTTGCTATGAAGCTGAAACTAAGACTACCAGACTACCAGACTAGACTACCAGTCATGAAATAAATACTGACCAGTGACCATACTCCCAATTATATGAGGGGCAGATTAATGTTACGAAAATCAAAACGGTAACACGCTCCCTAGCAAATATCAAGATGGCGGGTGATGATAACAGTTCAGCAGAAATACTCAAAGGAGCAGATGAGATAACTATTCAACAAGTGCTAGAACTAGGAAACAGTCCAAGGGCAATGGAAGAAATGAATAATTGTGCCCCACCCCTTCTTTCACAAGGTAAACTTAACGACTACAATATTGCAGTAATCGGAGAGGAATTACCTTATTATCTGTAATGTCAAAAACCTCTTGCAAAGAAATCCTCATTAGAACTAAAGAGCCAGTTGATACAAAAACGAGAGAAGAACAGCTGAATTTTGAACTGGAAGACGTTGTTGGATAAAATAATTATCATGAAACTTAGATGAACACATTGAGAAGCAACAATGTCTCATCCTGAATTTGATGGATTTGAAGAAGGCCTTTGATAGTTTAGATAGAATTCCATTCAGGGGAAATTTTTGAATGCTATGGCATGCCAGCTAAAATAATACGCATTATTAGAAATTTATTCGATGGTTCAGGATATGCAGTGCGCACTGAAAATGGTCTAAAGTCTGTTAAAAAAAAATAATAAAGGAAACTGGAGTGAAACAAGGCTGCATATTTGCATTCCTTGTTGTTTGGAGTAGCCATTAATTAGGCATTGAACAAATGTTGCAAAGGCACTAATGGCATTGATTGGGTAGAGGGTAGACAAATAGAAGATCTGGATTTCGCCGATGATATTGTTCTGTCAAGTTAAAAGTGACAAAGAATGCAAAGAAAAACAGTCGATTTGTCGTCAACAGCATCATAAAAATAGGATTTCAAATAAGCAATGAGAAAACACACATATCAAAGATACTAACAACAGGTTATGTTGATGTCATGCTAGAGAACAAACCAATAGAAGTAGCGGATAATTTCACATAATTGGGTAGCAACTTTGACCCACAATGAGATACAACGAAATAAATTATCATACGCAATGGAAAGCAGCAACAATCTTTTAAAACCTTAACAAAACATGGGGCTCCAAGTTATACAAGACCAAACTACGAATCTTCAGTTCTAACGTTATTTTGCTATTTCTATATGCTAGCGAAAGTTGGAGAGACATCAAAGTCATGGAGCGAAAATTGAGAAAAATCATGAATGTAAAATAGGATGCATTTTAAAAAAAGGGAGGACATCAGAAAATGCCGGGACAAATACCTGTATCGACTGCAATAAGGCAAAGAAGTTGGAGATATATTGGCACACTCTGGGACGGAGTGAGCAACAACAAAAATAACAACAAAAAACAAGCAGTTTGTTTGTTTGTTTGTTTGTTTTAGGATCCAGAAGCCATGAGTTGTTAACCCTTAGGCTCGGTATTATGAATATCGCAACCTTTCGGCCTTGATTCCATTGTAAATACCGTAAATCTGGGAGAAATTGTGACTTTCCTGCCTACCCCCGGGATTGAACCCGGACCACAAGGAGTTCGTCACCCGGTCTCAGCGCAATCCGGTTTAGCCAACTACGCTAGAGAGCCGGGCAAAACAAGCAGTAAAATGGGAAACAAAAAAACCTAAAAATGACGTCTAAGAGAAACAATAAGAAGAGCATTATTACGAGAAGCTAAAAACACTGGGCTCAACTCCTTGTCAGAAATCGAGAGAGGCGCATGTAGTAGAGCGGGGTCGAGGAATCGAATGCGTGCCCTATTTAAAAAGGTAAAGTCGGAAGATGTGAACCAGCGTCATTGCACACGGTTATTAACCATAAGTGCTCTGCCACCAGTACGGACAGCTGATAAAAATGGTTCGCCTGTGTCGCCGTTCGCACGTAACTCTGTAGCTACAGCGACGTTCCTCCATTTACCCCAGAGTATCACTCTGGTACCCATTTCCTAGAGGCTGGGTGAGCCCCAGGAGCCGCCCGGTTTCGAACACCGACCGCGGGCTGCAGCGAGTCGCAGCTGTATTTGAAAGCGAGCTTCTTATCGACTGCGCTAACGTGACGTCTAATAGAGCACAAAGGATGAGGAGGATGATGAATGAATAAAAGAGCATGTTGTTATTGTCCCATGATGCATAGATTGTGATTGAGAAAATGGCCAGGTTGATTAAAAACTAAAAAATCCGTCCAAAGAAGCGAAAACAGCGATAGTTCAGTTTATTTCATCTGAAGAATTTTGACCAGTGGACATTCGTGTAGGTCGTCTCCATGTGGGATACAATTTTTCGTTATTTGAACCCCCACACTGGCTTTTGCTAGGGGCCCTGAATATAGCTGGGCCACAAATGTAATCATAACGGCTGAAATGGGTTTCTGGGACCTCTCCACGGGTGATCCTTATCCGCATGGTTGCACTTTGTGTCATCGGGTGTTTATCGCTTGCGTGATGTTCTGGTGGGGTACAACAAGCAAGCAGTGGACATTCATCGAAGAATGCAGTCGGCTTATAGTAACAAATCTTTGTCAAGAACAACTGTAACAGACCAGGCACGAATGTCCCGGAGAGGACGTGAGTTTACACATCTTTCACGGCTGAGTCAAGCGCACATTGTTGCAACAGTTGTACCGGTTTCAAAATAAATGTACGCTAGCGAAATAATTCGATGCGTCAACTGGAGCAGTTTAAAGAGTTGTTTGTAAGAAACTGCAACATCGAAAGGTGATTTCTCAGTGGGTACAGATGAGGATTGCATGGAATGCATAGGAAGTATTTAAAAAAAAAACCACTAGGTGCGTCCCAGAGTGAATGGTGTTGTATTTCTATTTCCCTTAGTGACAAGCGATGAACCCCGCCGTCACCACTTTGAGCCCCGTAGCAAAAGATAAGAGCCTTCAGTGGAAGATTGTAGGATCACCAGAAGCCAAAACATTTTAGTTACAGATTTCCGCTGGTAAGGTTATACTGAGCCCATGATTTGACCAAGAAGGGCTATTGCTGGCAGAAGTTCAAGAGCCTGGTATCAACATCAGTTCTACCCACTACCTGGAGAAACTAAACAAACTGCATAAAGCCATCGCAAATAAACATCCCGAATTGCTCTCTTGCAGCATGATTTTGCTGCATAATAATTCTCGCCCACTTGCTGAAAAGATTGTAAAGGAAATGTTAACACGGAAGAAGTGGTTTTTGAAGTCTGGGATTTTGAAAAAAGGATCAACATCATGGCACACGGGTTTAACCCATAAGTGCTCCGTTCTTTTTCTAGCTCAAGTCTGAGTCCGAAGAAGATGCTCAGCACAGTGCACAGGCTCTGTAGCACCGGCGAGAATCTTGAAATAATTTGGGTAGATTTTTAACTCCAAATTTTGCTCAGGCAGCGCTCGCTGTTTTCGATTTCCAAGGGATTCTTCACGTGAGAGCTCACTACCCAGAGACCAGGGCAAATAATGAGAAGTCCAAGTCCACGTGAAAAAAAATCTCAGCTGTTACCGGGGATTGAACCCGAAACACTCTTGTATTCGAGGCGGACACCATGCCTAGAGACCACGCAGCCCCCTCCGGAAGAAGTGGGAAATTCTGCAATATCCATACTTTATTTGTTACCATGACAAAGACGCAATAAATGCGGTAAACAAATGTTTTGGCGAGCAACCACAATCATTTGTGTGTGTGTGTGTGTGTGTGTGTGTGGACGATATTCACCAACCACCTAGCTAAGCAAATGTATGCTTGCTTGAATGTCACCGCGACGTTTTCTAGACCAACAAATAGTCATTCATTCAGAATTAATACCTTTTCCCAATGTTGCAACACTTGTTGAATGTTTCTTTCATGCTTATATTATAAAGCTACTGGAAAGGGTTTCAAACGAACACTCTTTATACATTCACAGCACTACACAATCACTTATTCCACAACATACTCAGCTGATAATCACCGGGATAAAGAAGTAACGAATCTGTATTTTTGCTATCTGATTCATAGCTTTATATTTATTTGTCTGGTCAGTGGAGTTATCCTCTAAGTCTATCTCCCTTGTCTGTGTAATTTTTGCTTCGCCCGTTAGATAACAGGCAACCGACAGCGAGAAACTAGTCTGGCTTCTGAATCTATCTCTGCGGATTTGGCGCAATCGACATTTTTCTCACGTTGTGCGGGGGAATATATTGAGTATATTCACGTTTCTGTAACATGATTGAAGTGAATCTTTTGCTGCTTGTTTTTTCCCACTGATACTTTTCACGTTTTATTGTCTCATTATATTTTCCATTGATTGTCGTTTCTTTCCTAGAGTGCTGTATTCACGCTGCCCTTATCGATCGCGCGAAGGTGGGTTGTCACTGTAAGAATTGGTGTATGGTTTGTAGGTATTATTAAATAAGTAAATAGTACCATTCCATACCTTTTAGCTAACTGGTATATTTTCCTATAAACCATGACGTGTGGCATTGGTAGTCATGTCTATCCACAGCCTTCTGTCTCATGTACTTTCATTTATAACTTATATTATCTTGCATTCCACGGTGTCAAACTGCTAGAATCCGCTATCTCGGTCTTCCTCAGTTCCTTTTCCATATGGTGCTAGATTTATAGAGAGCAAATAACACTTGATAGCCGATAACAGCTGTTAGCTGCCTGGTGCATTTATTTTGCTTGTGCGAGCTTCAGGATTTTGCTAAACCTCACATGGTTTGTCACTAGTTTTTCAAAGAGACAGTTAAAGACATTTTGTGTAATTTTCTATTGCAGAGGGACGTTTCAATTGCTGGGCAGTCCGTCTGCAGTGAAGTTCGGAACTTCGACTAATGACCTCTTCTTCTCCTCTGGCCCTGTTTTGGCTTTCAGCATTATTTTTTGCAAGACATAACGTGGCTGCTACGGAACACGTCAGTGACTTTGGTGTATTCGTGTGGTTTTGTTTGATTTATGTATGTGTTGATGAAGGCTTTGTAGCCGCAACGTTCACTTTACTTTTGTATTTGTTATACCGTGAAGCTCGTCGATCTACACTTCGTTCGGTTTTATATTTTTACAGTTTTGAAGAGACATGGAGTGCGCTCCTTGGTATGTGTAACGTAGGTACTGATGTTTACGGCCATCGATCCATAGTTTGCATGGTCGACCTCTAGTTCTGCTTCCATTATGCCTAAGTGACAGGACTTTTTGTGGCACACTATCTGGTGGTAGTCTTGCCATATGTCCAAACCATTTTATATGTCTTCTTGTTGTAGTTTAGTACTGGTTCCGTCCCAACTTCTATCCTGATATCATCATTACTGATCCTGTCTGATTTATTCACATTTAGAATTGCATTTCTTTTGCTTCGATTTTAAACGTTTCCTTCTTCTCTATATTATAGCTGCACCCCACCAGGACATCGCACAAGCTAAAACACCAGGTGACACAAAGTGCCACTATGTGGATGAAGATCACCCGTAGAGAGTCCCCAGAAACCCCTTTCAACCGTTAGGCCATATCTATGGCTAGGTCATATTTATGGCCCGGCTATTCTAGGGCCCCTGTAGGGTAGGGCTTCAAATAAGGAAAAAGTGCATCCCACAAGGGAACGATTTATCTGCATATGTACCAATGTTGCCTTCTCCCTTCAAGCGTCATCAAGCAGAACTGAGAACGCTCGGGTTATCGCGTCTGAAATTTTGAGTTTAGATTAACGACTAATAGTTTTACAATAGAGTACTTCAAGCAGATGCAGCAGTCCGTAGTAATAAAAGTAAAGTCTTTAGAGTTTACCAAAAAAAAATAAATGTACACACACACACGCACGCGCACGCACACGTACACACACACACACACACACGCACACACATATATATATATATATATATATATATATATATATATATATATATATATATATATATATATATATATATAATTATAATAAAGGTTTAGCAACCATGTTGAACGAGGCGGAAACTTATTGTGTGTGTGTGTGCAGTCGGATAGACTAACGAAAACGGAACTTCAGTTAGAGAAATAGGACAAGTGAATTGTTAAACAACTTAAAATTTTTGTTTACATGTGATCATGGACATTTTGTGGTGAGTACCGCTACATTTCTGGACATTTTGTGGTGAGTAGCGCTACTTTTATGGTCAGTTTGTGGTGAGTACTGCTACCTTTATGGTCATTTTGTGGTGATCACCGCTACCTTTATGGACATTTTCTCTTGATTACTGCTATGTTTGTGGACATTTTGTGGTGAGTACTGCTACCTTTATGGATATTTTGTGGTGATTACCGCTACATTTCTGGACATTTTGTGGTGAGTACTGCTACCTTTATGGACATTTTGTGGTGTTCACTGCTAATTTTCTTGACATTTTGTGGTGAGTACTGCTACCTTTCTTAATATTGTGTGGTGAGTACCGTTGCCTTTCTAGACATTTTGTGGTGAGTGCTGCTACCTTTCTGGACATTTCGTGATGAGTACCGCTACTTTTCTGGACATTTTGTTGTGAGTAACGTTGCCTTTCTAGACATTTTGTGGTGAGTGCTGCTACCTTTCTGGACATTTTATGGTGAGTAACGCTACCTTTCTGGACATTTTGTGATGAGTTCGGCTGCCTTTCCGGACAATCTGTGGTGATTACTGTTACCTTTCTGGACATTTTGTGGTAATTATCGCTACCTTTCTGAACATTTTGTGTTGAGTACCACTACTTTTCTGGACATTTTGTAATGAGAACCGCTACCTTTCTGGACATTTTGTAGTGAGTACCGCTACCTTTCTTCCCACTGGTGAGTACTTCTACCTTTCTAGATATTTTGTGGTGAGTAACGCTACCTTTCTGGACATTTTGTGATGATTACCGCTACTTTTCTGGATATTTTGTAATGAGAACCGCTACCTTTCTGGACATTTTGTGGTGAGTACTGCTACCTTTCTGGACATTTTGTAGTGAGTACCGCTACCTTTCTGGACATTTTTGTGTGAGTACCGCTACTTTTCTGGACATTTTGAAATGAAAACCGCTATCTTTCTGGACATTTTGTGATGAGTACCGCTACCTTTCTGGACATTTTTGTGTGAGTACCGCTACTTTTCTGGACATTTTGTGGTGAGTGCTGCTACATTTCTGGACATTTTGTGATGAGTAACGCTACCTTTCCGAACAGTTTGTGATGAGTTCTGCTGCCTTTCTTGGCATTTTGTGGTGATTACTGTTAGCTTTCTCGACATTTTGTGGTGAGTACCACTACCTTTTTGGACATTTTGTGGTAAGTACCGCTACCTTTCTGGACATTATGTGGTGACTACCGACACCTTTCTTGACATTTTGTGGTGAGTACCGACACCTTTATGGACATTTTGTGATGAGTACCGATACCTTTCTGGACATTTTGTGGTGACTACCGCCACTTTTCTGTACATTTTATGGTGAGTACCGCTACATTTCTGGACATTTTTTGACTAGTACTGCTACCTTTATGGATATTTTGTTGTGAGTATCGCTACCTTTCTGGATATTTTGTGGTGAGTACCACTACTTTTCTGCCCACTGGTGAGTACCACTACCTTTCTGCCCACTGGTGAGTACCACCAATTACTTTTCTGCCCACTGGTGAGTATCACCAACTACCTTTCTGCCCACTGGTAAGTACCACCAACTACCTTTCTGCCTACTGGTAAGTACCACCAACTACCTTTCTGCCTACTGGTGAGTACCACCCACTACCTTTCTGGACATTTTGTGGTGACTACTGCTACATTCTGGACACTTTGTTTTGAGTACCAGCACCTTTTTTCTTTGAACACACCCCCCCCCCCCCGCCCCCTTTTCCCTAAAAAGCAGGCCAATTCATAAGAAAGCTCATATCTCATATATTGGAGGGATCCATGTTTGACACTGGTAGGTTAATGCCGACCAGTAACAATAATTTCTTTCCAACTTTTCCTTGGAGACAAAGGTGTCTGTTTATGTGTTAGTACTTGTGTCTGTGGTAGTGTTCAGTTGTTGACAGTTAGAGAGGAAGATGTGTGGAAAGATGAATACATAGTTGTTATTTAGTTATTGACTTAAATAGTTACTTATACAGCTAATTTGTTCGCTAGTTAACAGGTAAGTTAGCTAGCTGATTAGCCAGTAAGTAGGTTACATAGTTAGTAAGTTAGCTAGCTGTTAACTATTCAGTCAGTTGGTTAGCTAGATAGTGAGCTAGTTAGTAACTTAGATCATAAGTTAGCTAGTTAGAAAACCTCTGTACTAGTTAGCAAACTAATTATTAAATTGGTTAGTTGTTTACTTACATTTTTGAGCTAGCTATTTAGTTTGAAGATTAGCTAGCTAGTTAGTTCGTTAGTTATAGTTAGCTAATTGGTTAGCTAGTTATTTAGTTTCTAAGTTAGTTACCTAGCTAGTTAGTACTAGTTAGCTAATTATTAAGCCTGTTGATAAGTTAGCTAGTTAGCTGGAAAAATTCTTAGCTTCTTTGTAAACCATTAAAAAAAATATTTAGTTAGTTAGTCGGTTAATTAATCAGTTACTATAGTTCGTTAGCAGGTTAATTAATCGGGTTATTAGTGGTTGGTTAGATAACTGGTTAGTTATTATGTAGACAGTTACTTAGCTACTTTTTTAATTTACAAGGTAATTAGCTAGTTAGTTAGCCACTAAGTAAGTTAGGTAGTCAGTTTATTATCTAGCTATTTATAACGGTAATTAATTACTTATAGTTAGTTAATTGTTTGCATAATTAGCCAGTTACTTAATGGTTAGAAAACTGATTAGTTATTAGTTAGAAGGCTACTTAGCTGCTATTTTGTTAGTTTGCCATTTAGATAGATAATGGACCACTTGTAAGTTAGCTAGTTGGTTAATTACTTAGCTAGTAATAACGTTAAATAATTACTTACTTACTTAGGTAGTTTGTTAGTAGTAAGCTAATAAGTTGGAGGGCTGCGTGGTCTCGGGGTATGGCGTCCGCATCGAGTGCTGGAGGTCTCGGGTTCAAGCGCCGGTGTATTGTTGCGCACGTAAAAAAATCCCTTGGCAGTTGGAAATCGTAAAGATTAGCCTAACGGCGCTAACCGGGCAAAATTAGGACTTAAAAATCTACCCAAAGTATTTCCAGATCCTCACCGGTGCTAAGAAGTTCGTGCACTGCCGGTAGGAAGCGTGTTTCTAGGATGACTGAGAAGAGGCCATGAGAAGTATGAGCTCTAGTTCTTGTGCGCCATAACTTATTTCTGCATTATGAGTAGACCCAAATATACCCAAGGGTCTCTTACACACCACAGAAGAAGTCCTGTCTGGCTTCCTGCCGCCGAATAACATTGAAGCAAAGTTTCCCCGTTGTGGGATAGGAATAAACTCGTCGTCAGTAGAAATTATCCTCGTCGACAAGTGTTTTGGCCCACGATTCCTAGACACTTTCGGAGGTGGGCCCACCTGAGTTCATGAAGCTCAGGGCTGGTACCCTGCTGCACGAAATTACCATATGGTGTTTTTCTTTCGTTGTGAATTAGAACAAAGAAGACACAAACAATAGATAGCATATTTTATTGCCTGGCCTATTTCGCTGTATCTCATGAGGTTCATACTACAGAAACAATTGTTTGCCTCGTTTGTGTGTTTCAGTTCGAAGGATTTATTTATTTGCTTCCTTTTAATCAGTTGTTGCTGCAGTATGTATCTGACGCGATACAGCAAAGTATACCAGGCAATAAACTGTGCTATCTTTTGTTTGTCTTCTTTGTTCAAACTTAATAATATAACATAACCCTGACCCATTAAGGTCGTGGAGGTGTTTCGATGGAAGCTGCAACACACGAAATTCGCCTTTGCCTGTTGAACAAGTTTATGATACTTTAGTCCTGTCCATTTTTTTTATGTTGTCATTTCAAATTCGTCTTTGTCCACCTCCCCCCTCCCCCCTCGGGCTACACACACACGCACAATGTTCCTTGAAGTTCAGTCTTTGCAATTGAATCATGTCTCACCACGTGCCTGAATGTGTTACTTTCGCCCCTGCCAAGAGAGGCTCCTGATGTCTTGCAAATTTGTTTATTTTATCTCTTAAATACATGATAGTTAATGTTCTCAATAACTAATTTGTAAAATTAGAAAATGTGTCTATAGTATCTATATTCGAAAACGCCAATCCTCCTTTCATTTCCACAGCGAGAGTCCAACTCTCACGTCTCTATAAGAAAATATTAATACCAGTGATTTGTGTACCTTAACTGCGGTGCTGATTTTGCTCTTCCACATTGTTTCAGTTGGGACATTGCGGCTGTTGCCTTACCAAATCTTGTTCCGAACTATTTGGTACAGCTGCCATCATTACAAAAGTGGGACAATTCAGTTATTCATGCTAAGTAATTTATTGTTATATTTCAATAGTCAAAAGCTAAAAGTCCCAAAATAAAACACAAAAATATTCTATGTATTCTGGATAACAAAATCATAAGATGTTTTGTAGTTATCAAGAAGTTGCTGGACGATAACTTGTTTAAATTAAAATCCCATGTTTTTTTCTTTTTTTTTTTTTTTTTTGTATATATGGATATCCTACGTATGCCTACCCAGAATTAAATTCATACTCATAATTTAAAGAAAAACGCACAGTATATCTACCTGTTTTTCCAGAATAAAACTATCGACTAAAACCTATACAAATTTCAGGAAAAGCCAATGCGGAATTTAATAAAAATAAACGATGGGAGCAGTAAACGGAAGCAGAAGTGCTGACTTATATATGGTGGTTCACCAAGATCAAGGCTCATACTGGTCAAGAACTGGTTAAACCTGTCCGCGGTCATTCTGGAAACAGTTTCCCAGATGGAGGCCTGGTCAGCATAGAAAGGACCGATATTTCGCTCGAAGTCGTGGTGCAGATGAACAGGCAGATTTACTGGCTGGTTCTGCATGCACTACTTGGCGGTATACTGATACATGACAAGCTAGGTACTGTAAGGGTTCTTTCAGGAGTGAGTGAGCAGCACGGAGGCACAAATAGATCATAACGGTCTGAGGAGAATAGTGCTGCCGTGACTGACCAGGGGATCTGGTCGAAGCTCAACACTCAGGGGGAAAGGATATACGATCAGACTATTACAGATACCATTAGAGATGGAACTCTTCTCTTCCCGCTGAAGATGTGAATGGAGCGCTTATGGGAATGCCCTGAGTGTTGTGATGACGATTATTGATTCGAGATTCATTCGATAATATCTAGGTTGGCCAGGCTCCGGTGTAAAGATATGTAAATTATATAATCTTGTAATAAAACCGTAGATTGTTCTATCGTGTCTATGCTTACACAATCTTGTATGCAATTGTATACAATCTTGTAAATGATAACCCGACTTCTGAAGGCGGTGGAACCAGTATTTGAGGATCATTTTTTTAGCCATTGGTGCTTGTAACTATTACAAACCATGTGTTGTATAGTTACGTCGTATATATTTTTATACATCTTCTACTACATAATCTTTGGTAGAGACAGACATCAGATTGGATTCGAAGATAGTGGTCGGGTCTCTGAGGCGGTCACATCTGGCAAATATCAGTTTATATATGTGTCAGCAACTGCAGGTGTAAAGGGAAATGAACAGGCTGAGAGACTTGCAGGTAAGGCTACTGTAAAGAGTGGACAAGCAACAGACCAAGCTGTTAATGAATGTAATAGAAAATAAGACGTTTGCGAGAATCAAATGATAGTTGTGAATCTGCAGCCATAACCAGACTGGAAAAGCAGCTTGTGAAAAGAGGTCTTAGCCAGACAAAGAGCATTATGCAGAAAGCCAAAGAAGAAGAAGAATAAACCTACACAGGAATTTGTGTTGTCAGCCACTAAACTCTGTGGGGTGTACTGAGCAGGGCGATGCAGCACCTATGGGTTGATAGATGTGGGACGAGGTTGATCTGCCCACTAACTAGACAACTGAACAACTATTGTTTTGTTAGTTGCGTATCCTTTTCAGGACGTTGCAGAACCAACCCCATCATTGTTTTTTTTTTTTTTTTTTTGCTGGTTTAGTTTTTCTAGTCAAATTTACGTCCGGTAGTTTGTCATTTTTTTTGGACGGTCGGCTTCTCAAAACCACTGTCGAAAGCCAACGCCAAGCGCAAGGCCGGCAGCTGGGATCGAGAACAACTATTTCCGAACTGGTAATTTTGATTTGATCAGGCGAAGGATGTTTTCTCACGTCTTGTGGTTATTTGGGTCGGCTGTGCCTTTAAAAAATGGTATTATTATGTTTTCAAATCACTGACTGGCCTTTTGCTTGCACACAACAAGCTAAATATGGAATAACCTCTCTAGGCCTTTGTGTAATTTTTGTCTCGACATGTTTACTGATAGATAATCATTATCATCATCCTCCTCATCATCACCGTCATCATTATCATCATCATCATCGTTGTCATCATGACTCTTGTCACCATCATCATCGTTGTCATCATTATCATCGTCACCATTATCATCGTCATCATTATCGGCAAATATTTATCATCATAGTCACACTTTCATCGTCATCATCATTATTATCCTCCATCATCATTATCATCATCTACTTCTTTATCGCTATCACCATCATTATCTATATCAACATCATCCCTCTCTCCAACACATTATCATCATCGTCATCATTATCATCATCAACTATAACATTCCACAATCTTCATGTAAATGATAATTACATCGCAATCATCATTATAGTCTTTATCATCATCATTATCTTCATAGACAATTCAGCCTAATCATTATCGTCATCATCAAGATCAATCTTAACATTGAAAGTCGGCTGCAGTGAAACAACGTGTCACTCCTCATCGCTAAAGCTCACTCCATCTTCTTCCAGGCTGTGTTTTCCCTGTCGTCTACCCACAATTGTCGGCTCTGTGGCTAAGTCAATGCGAACGCTTCGTAATGCGGGATGCCGGGTTCGATCCTAGCAGCGGGCCATGCGCCTTGCGTTGATTTCGACTGTGGTATCAAGAAAGCCGACCATCCAGAAAGCGATGGCAAACTACTGGGCGTAAATTTGCCAAAAAAACTCCCACAACAGCCAGGGACTGTTGGGGTTGGTTCTGCAACGTCCTGTAAAGGATACGCAACTAACTAACTACCCACAATTAGCACTAGGTTCTCAGTACACACCTTCCATTTTTAAGTTTCTTCAAAAAAAAAAAATAGCTTCGTTAATATTATAGAATGGTGGAATTTCTAATAGGGGCTTCAATATGAACTAGCATCATACTGACAAAACGATTAGAGGCCTGCAAATGAAAATGTATTTTCCCGAAAACAATAAATTACGTACTCAAAGAATGTACACACGTAGTACTGTTTGTTAGCCTTGGACATACATGTGATATCTCAGATTGTCCCGGTTCCTCATGAGTTTTTCCCGGCCATGTTCCATGACCATATCTGTTAGGGCCATTAACGCGTTGTTTATCGACAGGGTCTGTCGGCGACGTTTGGCCACTTCAGTACTGACCACGTTCAGCCAGTTACCAGCGGCCCTTTTCGTTGAGGATATTCTTTCTCTGGTCGAGGATTGTTCATTCTGAGCCTGCAGGGAGTCATCTTCGATGTTGTCATAATCATTCACGTCATCATCATAAAGGTTTCTCCGTTGGCCAAAAACGTAATGCGTCTTAGTTTTAAGGTTTTCACTGTCTACGAGGTTCTTCAACAGGCTGTTAGTTTTCAAAGAGTTCTTTCCAACAGGCACACTTTGAATAAAATCATCGGTAGATTTGTCTAAAACAAGATTCTTCGGAAGTGGAAAACTGTCAGGCTGATTCGAGGCGTCATTATTTGGTAGATCTTCTAGTATGTTGCTTTTTATGGTCGCTAGTTTTTCTGGAATATTTCTCTTCCTTTTTGTTGTCTCAAATTTGGCATAATTCCCTGGGCCCAAGTTCGGGTATATTACGCCGGCAGCAGCATGGCTGTCTGAAAGCAATAAAGGATCTACATTTCCTGAGCCAAACTGCATTTCTGAAGTTTGATCTGGCAATAGTTGAATTCTGGTCAGGAGATGGTCCAAAAGATTGCCGCAGATGTCATCTGGCGAAAACTTTTGTGACACTTCTGACCTGGAGTTCGCAACTGCCTGTTGTTCAAGATGTCTGAGGCAATTTTTCAGCGATGCTGCAGGATCGTTGGATTGGCGAAGGGTCAAAAGGCTGGAGGCATCCAGAGGTAATACGGTAACTGCGACCAAGACACTGAACAGATATCTTTGGTGTATACTTGTCATTGCGAGCTTTCCTGTTTTTGTTTTCTGCAATAGATAATGGAATACGCAATTGTTGTAACTGCTAATGATAGGCACTATTGATAAACGCATTGCAATGTACTTCTTCATCTTCGCGTTCACCAGCTGTAAACTCTGGCGGAAAGATTTGGTTGATCATCCTCGCTGAACTGCAGTCCTGCTCTAGAACCTGAGTGTTCGTGTGCATCAGCTTTACAGATCTGATTCACTTGAATGCAGACTGTTTGTTTATTGTCTCTCAGGCAGATGCACTCCGACTTCAAAGGAAGCTCCCCAATTAGTGTACTCTTATGACATGCTTTTCGGGTAGGCAGTGGGTCTATTCTTTTTCCCCCCTACAACGGGGCCAGAGAACCCATACGGGGAGGTAATGTACTAACTGGGACTCTGAGATACAGAAAAAAATAGGACTGATTTGTAACCGTAACTAGGACATTTGGGGAGGTTAAGAAAAAATATGATGTAAACCTTATGCATAGAGAACAATGTTTTCAAATCAGCGTAAATATAACAGAAGAACAACAAACGTTGGAATTTATTAAACATTCACAAGAGTAGACTCTTCTTCCTTCTTCTTAGCGTCTACGGCTGGAAACGTCAGTGGAAAGTTCTGGTTGTTCGTCCACTTCTGGACTTGAGTCATGTTCCATAACTTGAATGTTGCGTGCACATCCGTTTTAATGATGTAGCTTAATTGTGTGCAGGCTGTTGGTTCCTCGCGAGCAGGTGCACTCGGAGTTCGAAGTAAAAACCCAGTCTTTAGTACTTTTACGACATGCTTGTTATGGGGCACTGGATCTATTCCCCCCTCCTCCATAAAAAGGCCCTAGAATCCACATTGTGTGCGTGCTTTTTTTAAAATTAATGTGTGGTGTGTGCTTCTATCTCTACATCTTTCCTTTGACTGCATAGGGTTCATTCAAAATATCTACTGCGTCCTAGTGTCGGACACAGTTTTGTTGTTGTTTTAAAGCCCCTCACCTCGGTTGTTGGGGGCCCAACCTATTGTTTGAACGGGGTGGGACCAGTCCCCAGGTGATCCTCATCCGAATGGTGGCACATTGTGTCACCGGGTGTTTATCGCTCGGCGTGATGTCCTGTTAGAGTTGAATGTTAGTCAGTCACGAGCATACGCTAAACTGTTGTTTTTCTTCTGGTATATATATATATATATATATATATATATATATATATATATATATATATATATATATATATATATATATATATATATCGAATATATATAAATTTTCATTCGAGAGGAACGACATCATTGCAATCGGTTTTACCCTCAAATGGCTCGGTCGCTCCACAGAAAAGCTGGGAACTTGATGAAAGTGCATAGGACAAACTTCTCAGCTTCCACCTATTTCAGAAATCATTCACAGCTCGCAGATGGCTCCTCCACGACTAATAGCTGCATGACGATAGGGGTGATGGCGGTGATACAGACTCTCGTGTTGAGGGAATCACATGACTCCTCATGAAAGACTGACATTCGAAGACTGACACTGACAGAGTGACATTCATAGACTGACATTCATAGATTGACATTCATAGACCGTCACTGATAGATTAGCTTTCATACGCGGAGACTCATAAATTAGCACACACTGGTTTTCTTAGCGAATTATTGCTTTCACACTTGGTTTGCCAATTCATAATCGAAAAAAGAACAAGAAAAAGAAAAGACCAAATTTTAGCATCATTTCAAAATTCAACCTGTCAATTAGTTGTGTGAAATTCATAACTCGGTCATTTAATTAATTTCGTTACCTTTTTTGAGGTCTTGAATTAAATAATGCTCGTTTACGGGACACTGATTCGGGTTATCCTAATTAATTGCTGTGTGTTCAAAAATTATTGGATAAAACATTTTTGTTACAAGTGTCACATTATTGGAAAGATTTCTTCCCGCTTCGAAGAATCAATATATTACAATGAAACTGAATAGAAATGATTGTCCCAAAAGAAAAAAAATAATGTGTCTATTAAAAATGAGGCAGAAGCTTTTAATGAAGAAAAATTATAATAGTTTTAGAAATGTAAGTAAGATTAGTTAATTATTTAACATTTATAGAAAACACAATGTGCACTGACTTTTAGGAACATAAAGGATTCCTTCTTCTAGTATATTTCTTCTTTCGTTCGCTCGAAATAGGTTATCTATATCTGCAATGTTATCTCTTGCATGATCTTCAATGTCTTTTTGCAATTCACCCAACGACACGCACAGTTTGGCTTCCACCAACGTTTCTCCTGGCCAGAATGATATTTTGTTTTTGGAACAGTTGTGGAGGACATAATCTGTGCCAGTCCACATGTGCACATGGCTGATTCGCCTTCTGATATTTTGTGTACATATGGCTGCGAACAAGAGAACAAGAACAAGAACAAGGTCAAGAACAAGGTCAAGAACAAGGTCAAGAACAAGAAGAAAGTATCCTATAGACAGACAGCTGTCACAATGATGAAGAAACGATTTTTTTAAAGAAAAACACGATGATAAATGTGATGATATAAAAGATAATGACGACAAGAGAGATAATGATGATAAAGATGACAATGATGAAGATAATGACCATAATGAAGATAATAACGGCGATAACGATAATAACGATAATGAAGACAATGACGATGCTGAAGATACTGACGATGATGACGATAATAAGGATGATGCAGATAATGACCAGAACGACGATGATGAAGATATTGACAATGATAAAGATAATCACCATGCAAGATGATGATAATAATGACAATAATGAAGAAAATTGCATTGATGAAGATAATGACGATGATAAAAATAATGACAATGATCAAGATAATGAGGATGATGCAGATAATGAGGATAACGACGATGATGAGAATAATGACAATGATGAAGATAATGACGATGCAAGATGATGATAATAATGACAATTATAAAGATAATTAAAGTGATGAAGATAATGACGATGATGACGATAATGACGATAATGAAGATACTGACGATACTGACGATAATAAAGATAATTTCGATAATGAAGATAATGACGATGATGACGATAATGAAGATAATGAGGATGATGAAGATAATGACGATGATGAAGATAATGACGATGATGAAGATAATGACGATGATGAAGATAATGACGATAATGAAGATAATGACGATAATGAAGACTGCCGATGTTAAAGATAATGACGATGATGACAATAATGACCATGACAATGAAGATAATTATCATGATAAAGATAACGACGATGATAAAAATAATGACAATGATAAAGATCATGTTGACGATGAGTATAACGATTATTATTATGTGACGATGATAATGTTGATGAATTCAGAACAATGCCAATATTTTTGTTCTGAAATTGCTGCGCCAACTAAAAATTATACGATCTAGTTTTGATATGAAAACAAAGCACACAGACGAAAGTGACTAATATTAAATCATATTTAAATAATGTCACACACAAAAAAAAGTTGTTTTTCTTATAAAGATTTTAGGGAAAAGGACTTGCAGAAAAGTGTCTACACAAAGCAGAACATTTTACAAGGAAGCACTTGAATGTTCAGCTTGTGGTGTCTACAGTTTATTAAAGAGGAACAGATGAGATTGTTGGACTATCTGGCGAGAATACCCTAGTACTAACTATCACAGAGATCCATACTAAAAAAAATATCATCAGGAAGAAAAGACGCCAAAGACAGAACGAGTTTATCAGGGCAACACAAAGTGTACACGCTGGTTGTTGTAGTAGCACACTGTTTGTGCATACGCTTTACTCTTCCTCACATATGAAATGTACTGGTATTTGACACCCAGCTTTCTCAGCATGTAAGTTAGAAGATGTAATAAAAAGAAAAAATTGTTGAGCAACATTATTATAATAATAAAAATGACTATTTCTGAAGGACTTTGATTTTCTTCCTCAGTACTTATTAACACTGCCTTTTCAATGAATATCTCGCAGATTGTGCTAATTAAGCAACGGGCGGGATAATAATAGATAATTGTTTGATCCCCGTGAGGATATAATTAAGATACGATTATGCCTGTAAAATTTTACATTACAAATGAGCGCTTGCTGACTAATAGAGATAGTTATGGATTTTATATATAAATTTTCTTTATATGATTATATTTATTTTAGCAGTTTACAAGCACCAGTGAATTAAATAAACTCCCATAAACTCCCATTTGAACATAATCCAAATGGAGTATTTTTGTTTTTATTCGTACACTTTATTTCTCAATGTAAACGAGTTGTTACTAAAGTCACTGTTTAGTCAAACAGTCCAAAACCAATATCGTCTTCAGATTCCCCAGACTGTTCTTTCTTTTCTTCTTTCTTGCCCGCAGGAGCAGGAGCTGCCGCGTTGTCTGCTGGGGCTTCAGCACCACCTACCGCACTACTGCTACACCACTACCTGAAGGGACTGAGGTCAACTTCTTGGAGCCTTCAGCAATCAAATCTTCAAGATTTTTTCCCATTGAGTTCACTGATGATCTTGTCGATTTTATCATTTTCAGAATCGACGCCCACACTGCCGAGAATGTTGTCAATGTCGGCTGCAGTTGGTGACGCTTTGCCCCCCTTGGAAAGCGAGAAGGTAAGCGTAAGGCATTCTTGGGAATATTAAGTCTGAGCGAGACAGAAAACGTCAGGCACGCTGCAATTGCTGTATAGGAACAAGACTAATCCAAATGGAGTATTTGAAACAATTTGTAAATGACAATTTTACGGTGCTCGCTTCATATCCAATCCCCCCCCCCCTTCTCTCTCTCTCTCTCTCTCTCTCTGTCTCTCTCTCTCTCACTCGTTGTATCCCACCAGGACATCACACAAGCGATAAACACCCGGTGACACAAAGTGCCACCATGCGGATGAGGATCACTCATGGAGAGGTCCCAGAAACCCCTTTAAGCCGTTAGGCAATATTTATGGCCTGGCTATTTTCAGGGTCCGCTTTCAAAAGCCAGGGCGGGGCTTCAAATAACCTAAAAATACACCCCACATGGGGACAACTACTTGATTGTTATACCCCATCCCCGACACGGGACTGATTAATGCGGACCGCTTCCCGTCATAATTCGGGACAATTTCGTTATTTTAAAGCCCCACCCCGTCTGTGTCGGGGGTCCCTAATATAACGTGACGGTTTGACTGAATTTCTGAGGCTTGTGTCCGGATGATCCTCACCCGAATGGTGGCACTTTGTGTCACCGGGTGATGGTCGCTCGTTGTACGGTCATTGTCGTGTTGAACGACACACACTGACTAATCTATAATAAAACTCCCGCCTCAGTAAGGGACACAATTTTTTTTTTTTTAATTTAAAATTCCCCATCTCGATTGTCGTCGGGAGCCCTAATATAACTTACCGGTTGAATGGGGTATCTGTGAGTTTTACCCGGGGATTCTCATCCGAATGGTGGCACTGTGTGTCACCGGGTGTTTGTTCCTCGTTGGGCGCTCCTGGTGGTGTTAAGCGTCACTCTAATGGTTAACATAATTTAAATCCTCACCCCGGCTGTGGCCAGAGACCCTAATATAACCTAATCGTACAACGAGGTCTCTAGGACTTATGGCCTAGCGACTTTGTCTCCCGGAATGTTATTCACGCGTTGTCCCCTCCTAATGGAGTTAAACGCCACTCACTCTTTGATTAACCTGGGACATATCTGCATAAGATGCATGTTATATCTAAGAAACGCAGCAGTTACCGATGGGTAGAATTGTATTGAATGTTGAATTAGGAATCGACATCACAACACAACAGCATAGACCATCAAACCAGCCCTTTAAGAACAAGCAACGGAATCAGTAAAAAACATGATTATTACGGCCTGGAGAGAATGAGGCACCTGGGTGTAGCCAGAGGGTCCTAGCGGATCACTACACGCAGAGGAAAGGCAAGACGGACACACAACCAGATTCTGACCGGTACCATCAGTAGTGGAACTCTGCGCAGGCAGCTGAAGATGAGGACGGAGCACTCGGGGGAATGCCCCGAGTGATGTGATGTCAATTTTTGACTCAACTCAACTCACGCCAAAGCTGTGATGATAACCCTCACTAATCACTAGGATGTTACACAGAAGCTTGTGGGGACAGACCCGGCACAGATTAAGCAACTTGCCTTGTAACCTTTACGAGCATCAGTGAAACTTGGACATGGCTGAACGGGCTTTCTGTGTTTTGCTCCTGTTGAATCGTCTTCGGGTCACCGGGGGAAAAAAGGAGGAGAGGGTTAAACTTGATTGCTGCAATCTCTAAATGTAACCATTTAACAGGGCTTCTTCGGGTCTCCGTGGCGAAGTGGTCAAGCCGTTTGCCTCACGCTCTGAAGCTCAAGGGTTTGTTTCATGGCTGCGTCGTTCAATTCACGAGTGCAATATTTACGGAGATCCCTGGGGATCGTCGCCTGAGCTACGGAGTTTGTGCTCTGTGCGAAGCTCTCCGCAGGCGGCTATCTTTTCTGCGGAGGGAGACCAAGCCATATTGGATAACACCTGATGCAATGAAGTCGCTCATCTTCACTTTAACCTTTTTCTTTTACTCCTTTGTTCTCACTTGCACTTTAAACAGTACACCATCCGTATTTGGCGTCGCCATTACGGTGACTCAATTCAAAAATTTCTGTAGGTTTGACAAGAGAACGAAAATGGCTGTTTACCGCTCTACCTATGTACCAGTCCTGACCTATAGGTGCGAATCATGGGCAATGACAACAGCTCATAGAAGCCAGCATCAGGCCTCAGAAATAAGATATTTGAGAAAGGTGGTCCAAGTGACAAGAAGGGACAAAGTCAGCAATCAGACAATACGTCAATATCCTGATACCCATTCCTATAAACTTGAGTGGATCAGTCACAGTTACGATGGTTTGGACATGTGTGCAGAATGGGAGAAAATCGGCCACCATGGCAGGTATGGGAGGCTAAGAACCAGGGAACCAGACCGCCAGGACGACCCAGGGTGCGCTGGGAAGACAACATCCGACAGTCCCTAACTGACAGAGGACTGGAATGGAACAAAGCCAGAAAGAAAACTGCTGATAGAGAAGTCTGGCGATCTCTCTGGCAAACCTGTACACCCCAAGGTAGAAGAGGAGCGACTAAGAAAAGTGAAGAGGAATTCAGGGATATACCCTGGTCATTACCCATAAGTAATGCTATTCTCGATGTCAGAGGTCCACTTGTAGATTCTTGGGCTCCCATTGGGGGGGGGGGGGGAAGGGGGGGGATACACACACTAACCCACCTCCTCCCCCCCCCCCCGTTTTTAAATTCATGTCGTAATATGCTAGATTTTTACGAAATAGGATATGTTGGGTCGAAAGGGCACAAATAGTGCAGCCTAGCTGTAAACCACAACACACTGTGACCTGTTAAGGACGAACGCTATAGAAGTAGAAAATACATCTAATGAGTTTTCAAAACTTTCAAGTAGCTGCCGGGAGGGGACAAAAGGACAGACTTATGCACCAGCGGCATCACTATGGTAGTGTTGGGTACATAATCTTATTGATGATCTAATTTAATGTCTTTGGAGGTTGAATGGGGTATACTGCATTTGTTCTGTTGGATTGGCACCAAGTGTGCTTTTCTTTGAGTCGCAAAGGCGATTAAGAAAAGTGCATACAGCTGCCTGGAGGTCAGCGTCTGCAGCATCCCAAGGTCAGGAAGACCCGCTTGCAAGGAATCGAATGCCCTGGTCAAGGTGTGCAGACACAGACATCTCCTGAGGCGTTTGGTAAATTGAAAGAAATGTATAGACAGGGAGGAGGAGACGAAGAGAGAAAGAGAGGGTTAAAAGGACAGAGAGAGAGAGAGAGAGAGAGAGAGAGAGAGAGAGAGAGAGAGAGAGAGAGAGAGAGAGAGAGAGAGAGAGAGAGAGAGAGAGAGAGAGAGAGAAAGATGCAAAAGTATGAGATTTGCAGAAAGCTTTACACAAAAAAAAATGTCAAATGAAATTATATCCAGTTTTTAAAATAATATAATAGAGACAACAGAAGTTGAAAAACGGAAAGCACTGGCACAAGATTACACAATTTATTGCATGACATATTCCCAGCTATTCTTTCCAGGTGCATAGCACAAACATGATGTGACGCGGAAAAATGAATCCATTTAACTGAAAGATGCAAAACATCACCGACCATCAGAAAATTGGAAAACCATCTTAAGAATACGGAGAGCACTGGGTGGCTTGGTTGTGAATTTGTGGTGAAAACTGGCAACAACAACAAAAAACCGAAAGAACTAGTCAGTCATTTTTCTATTGACGTCTTTTTTATAGTTCGTGACGTACGGTTTCTGGTCATCGTGTCTAAAGCAGACTTGCGTAGGGTTCTAATCACTCTAGACAGTGAGTACAAGGCCTGATCAATGGGCACTGTAGAATCGGAAACTCAACGACTGATTCATGTTAATACCCGTCCCGTTGATGTGATTATTTATACAAATGGCTCTGTGTTGATAGGCAGATGCAATGCACGCAGGTTCGTTGTGAAAACGTATGAACACGCGTATGATACTACAATATCTAGTTTGAGAATGGAGGTGGGGGCAGTCACATCAGGTTTCTGCTGCGCAGAGAACCAGCTGTACAGACATTTCGTGATTGTAAGCGACTCACAAAGCATGTTAAGAAAGGTGGAGACAGGCGTACTCCGTGCAGATGGCAAGCATCGCTTCAGAGGTCACGGCTAGTTAGAATACTTTGGAAATTTTCTCCAGGGCACGCTGGAGTGTTAAGAAATGAACAGGCAGAAATGCTGGCTGCTTCTGCGCCAATGCGTGGTAAATGTATGCATGACAAACGAGATGTGGCTAAGACCTTTACGAGCAAGTGACTAATGCAGAGACACGAACCGATAATTATAATCGTTTAGAGAGAATGGTACAGTTGGGAGTGACCAGAGATCTGGTCGACACTCTTATCTCAGAGAAAAAGATAGACGTGGCATATATTCAAAATGCTACTGGAACTATCGGAATTGGAACATTTCGCAACCTGGTGAAGATGAGGACGTAGAAATTATGGGAATGTCATCACTCATCGAGTCTGTGCACAACCTTCTGTCTGATGCGCTGATAACTAATTTTTAATGCAGATGTTTGTTATGCAGTATAAATTTTGAATTAGGGGTAAGTGTTGCGTGCTGATTTGTGAGAGTGTAATATTGTGTGAAGGGACAGAGTGGTACGATAGTTGAGTTATTTCCGGGAGTTTAAGGGAATGTGCCGTGAACAGTGTCAACATTGGCCCAGATGGTGAAGGGGAGTCAATGTTGGGACCAGTGAGAAATGCATTATCACGGGAGAGGAATGAACGCACAGGAAGTAGATGCGTGGGCTCACTGTAGAGGGCTGACAAGCATGGCTAACGTGTGGATTTTTATCTGCAGAAGGAAAAAACAAAATCATAATCCTCAAGATAAACACCCACTACCTTCACTGCGAAAGTGGTAATGACAGGCAGAAACGGTAGTTTTTGTATGGCTAACTGGCCAGACTAGAAGGAGAAAACTGGAGTACATCGTGACAGTAGGAAAGTTGGAGGGGAGGAGAGACAGACTGAGACCGAGAGAACAGATGCTGGGCAGTCTGACATCATAGTTTAGAGGTACATCTGTGTCAGAGTTGATTGGAAGTACACGAGACAGAAGGCTGTGGATAGACATCCTTACCAACGCCACACGGCGTTCAAGAAGAAGAACTGACCAGACACAGAAGCTTCACAAGGCTTGTAGAGAGCATTTCTGCTACACTGAATTTCCCGTACATATGGGAGCGAAATCTGCTACATGCAGTCCTAATACAATGGTCAGTTTCTGTCATGTGACGAGGTTGAGTGGAATTTCCTGATTGTATTGATGTTCTACTAGAAAGTGCAAAAAAAAAAGGGACTCTCCTTGAATATCAAGTAAACAGAAACAATGGTTATATCAACCACAACAACAACAACAAAGATAACCCCAAAATGTGACATAGCAGTAGAAGGGAAAGTGCTAATCCAAGTCAATAAATTCAAGTATTTGGGGACATTTATAAAATCAGATGGACGATGTGTGACAGAAATTAAGAGTAGAATTGGCCAGGCAAAGACAGTATTTCAGAAGATGACAAGTATTTTATGTAATAACTCACTGCCATTAAACATCAGAAAACGAGTATTGAAATGTTGTATCGAGCCTGTTATGTTGTATGGCAGTAAATCTTGGAATGTGAGCAAACCAATTAACAAGAGTCTGGAGTCAACTGAGAAGTGGTTCGTGAGAAGATTGTTGCGAATACTTTAGACTGTCAGAATAACCAACATTGAATGCCTGGAAATGGCTAATGAAAGTAGTACATTATATACAACAATGAGAAAGAGACAAAGTTCTTTAGCCATGTAATGAGAAAATGAGCACTGGAGAATATCGTGATGACTGGAAAGATCACAGGCAGAGGCAGACCAAGAGAAATAATGGTGGATGTCTTAAGACAGTGGCATGGAGGAATATCATCAATAGAACTGATCCAGAACAACAAAGACTGAGATCTGTGGCGACGCATGAGCGCATACGCCAGCTGGCAACGCACTTGATGATGATGATGATGATGAATAATGTAATCGCGGTGGAGGATGGTAGGCACACGGCAGTGTGGTCAACGCAGCTATGAGAGCTAAGTATCTACCGGGATAAGTGGACACCTCAAGGGTACTCTTTGCTGTTAACGGGAGTTTCACAGAGCAGGGCAATCCCTTTTCTTGGCAATCTGAAATGTTGCTAAAGGTTGAGAACATAGTCTCTAGCAATGGTTCTCAACCTTCCTAATACCGTGACCTTTTAATACAGATCCTCATGTTGTGGCGACCCCCCAACCATACAATTATTTTCGTTGCTACTTCATAACTTCAGTGAATATGTATTTTCCGATGGTCTTTGGCGACCCCTGTGAAAAAAAGGTCGCGACTCATTTGGCGAGAACCGCTGGCTGAAAGCCACGTGGATGTGGAAAGCAAAGTGAAACTGCCACATTATTATCCCGAGAAACTCACCATAGAGCCAAAAACCAAACTCAAAAATCTGCTGGTGACGACCGGCTGAAGGCCCGGGTGTCCTCTATTTTGGGAGCCGCGTCAGCGCAGTCGATAGGAGACTCGCTTTAAAATCCAGCTGCGGTTCGCTGCAGCCCACGGCCAGTGTTCGAAACCTGACAGTTCCCGGGTTTTACCCAGCCTCTGGGAAATGGGTACATGAGTTAACACTCTGGGGTAAATGGAGGAACGTCGTTGTAGCTACGGAGTTTCGTGCGCACGGCGGCACAGGCGGACAGTTTTTTATCAGCTGTCCGTACTGGTGGCAGAGCACTAATGGTTCATAACCGTGTTCAGTGACGCTGGTTCACATCTCCCGACTTTACCTTTACTTTACTTTGTATAAAATAGTCGCATTTGGCACAAAGGGCTAGACCCATATTTTCTAGACCAATCAGAACTCTGTGGCTGACGTGACCAACTTCAGGTGACACATTCTGGCGCACTACCTGGAAATTTCTGAAGACCGGAGAGCATCATCCAGAGTTCGAACTGTTTGTCCATTCTATGCTACTACATTACGTTCTGACTCCCAGGTCGACCTAGCCTTGAGTAGGTACCAGGTGCAGCCCTGGGAAGTAAAGGTGGCCGGCGTAGTGTTGGCCAAATCACCCACCCTGTGCCGACTGGTCTACAAAATATAGGTCTAGTCCTATATTCCCAATACACTTAAAGGCGTGGAAAAAGGGACCTTTTACTTACATAACGTTTTAACATACCATTCTAAGAATAAAAATTTCAGTCTGGTCGACAGATCCACAAGGTAAATACCAGATGCCCTGTTCAACTTCCAAAGAAGTTATAATTAGGGCATTTGTAACGGCTACCGCAGACCCCAAACGGTAACCTGCAGACTTATGCGGCTATGGATGAAAGGACCACTGACGTAGGAACACTCTTCTTGATAAGGAATAAGCACGAACACAAGTGTCAATCAATACTGATTACAGAAAGCTGAACACGTTAGAAAGACTTGATGCCAGTAATGAAACATTTTTTGTTTTGTTTCTGTTTTGACAAACCGAAACCTTATAAATAAAAATATAGGATGTGCATGTTTTTCTTCTTCTCTTTTCATCTTTTGTAGATTTCTCACACTGTCTCTCTACTCATTCTTCTAGGATCGTCGCCAGAGTGACGGTGTTTGCACTTTGTGTGACACTATCAAGAGGTATCAAGCCGTTCTGCTTGTTGTTGTTTGCATTCATCGGCTGCAGACTCTAGCGGAAATTTCTGGTTCTTCTATTTCTGGACTTTGGTTTTGTTCCAGGATCTGAGTTTTGTATGTGCATCCGTTTTACACATCTAGCTTTTTTATCTGCAGACTGTTGGTTCAGTGCCTCTCAGGTGGATGCTAGCAGACTTCAAAGAAAACACCCCAAAAAAGTCGCCACCTCGGGCCTGTTTATAAGGGGGCAGTATGTCTTTTCTCTCTCTCTCTCTCTCTCTCTCTCTCTCTCTCTCTCTCTCTCTCTCTCTCTCTCTCTCTCTCTCTCTTCTCTCTCTCTTCTCTCGCTATCTCTCTTTTTCTCGCGCGCTCTCTCTTTCACGTTCTCTCTATTCTTCCTTTCTCACTCTCTCTTCTCTTTCGCGCTTTCTCGCACTTTCTCTACTGCGCATCTCTTTTATCTCTTCCCTCTCGCGCTCTCTCTTCTCGCCCTTACTCTCTCTTCGCTTTCCCTTCTCTCTTTCTCTCGCTTCTCTCTCTCATTATCTGTCTCTTCTCTCCCTCTCTCTTTCTCTCTGTTCTTTCTCACGTTATCTTTCTCACCTCTCTTCCCTCTCTCCCTCTCGCTCTCTCGCAAATAGGGCTCTGGAACAGACACATGGATTTAACTTTATTCTTCTGACTGTCCCTTCCCTTTCCTTCAGTCATTCAGATCATTCTCCTTCTTGCACTCTTTCCCGCCCTCCTACCCCTGTTCCGAACAACCTCATCCACTCCCCCTTGTTTCGCCTCCACCTGCTTCTTCTTGAAATTATAAGAGGATAATAATAATAATAATAATAATAATAATAATAATAATAATAATAATAATAATAATAATAATAATAATAATAATAATAATAATAATAATAATAATAATAATAATAATTCTCGAAATTTTAAACTTGAGCTTTTGTTTCAGGCAATGCATATTTTATCCACAAATTCCATTTCATAGCAGGAAATTCAGTTTCACGATAGGTATGCACATATTTAGGAACATGTCACTGGAACACATATCTACAGATATGATTGCCCACACGGTTATCTATTCCAAATTAATATGATGCTTCCCTTCCGCTGAAGAATTCTTTAATTATGCATTGGAAATGTTAATGAAACTCCTCTAAATGTCAATCGTCTTCCTTTCATGTGTGATTTGCTTGAAAGGTAGTAGTAAGTAATTCATTGCTGACCATAACTAGCTGGTTACAGGGGCGCCTGAACTTGGGGGAGGGGGCTTAATCGGTGTGAGCGTCCCCTCTCCCCCACATATTAAACATTAGTGGGTTATTTATACGATGGTATCCCCATTTACACACCACCGGTTGTAGGTCAACTCCATTGATAAGGTTGTTGGACGGACTAGTCTACCGTGGTCGAGGTTATGAGGTTACAGTCTTTTGTTGTCTTGCATTTACTTTTTTTTTTTTAATTCTGAGAAATTTGTCACTCTCTAGGGGGGGGGGGGGTGTTGTGTGTTAGACCCAGTATCTAAATGTTTTAGAAGTGTTAAAAGCTCTGGCATGGTGAAATACACAACACGCAGTATCAGCGCAAGTGCGGAATATCCCCGTGACCTTGAGTAAAAGTCTGATCGCTCGAGGCCGACCTATCAGGAGTGAGGTGGTTAGCAGGACGTCCAATCAGAAGCGAGCTACTGTGTAGCGGTATATAAATGGGGAGACCAGCGTAAAATTTACCCATTAGTGACCATTAGTGAGAGGCTGGGAGCTCCCTTCCCTCAACCCGTAACGGGGCCAAACTGTCGCCCCCGAACTTATACATAAGTTCTCCTATCAAGTTGTTATTTACGTATAACGGAACCTTTACACGCCTTCAGGCATATTGAGCATACAGGGCTAGACTTCTATTTTATAGACTAATCAGCACTCGGTGGCTATGTGGTTAACATCAAGCCGGCCGCCTTTATTTCTGATGACTTTACCTCATACCCATTCACGTCTGTGTCGACCTGGGAGTAAAGGTTTAAAAACAAAAGCGTGACTATGTGTTTAAACCCTCAACCTTCGGATGTGCAATCGAGGATTATTGTTTAACAGACAGTTGTATTTGTCATTTAGTTATAATAATAATAATAAAGTGAAGATCCCTTTTCAAGCCTTTAGGCGCACCAGGCATATGAGAAGAGCACCCATATTTTTACAGACCTATCGGCACTAGGTGGTCAGCATTACGCCGGCCGTCTTTACTTCCCAGGGACACACATCCTGGTAGCAATTTTTTAGGCTGAGTCGACCTGCGACACCCCATACTACGATAAAAATCCACGCGGCCAGCAGTAGGTTTTGATCGCGGTACCTTGGAATTACGAGTCGGACTCGCCACGCCTAAGCCACAGACGCCGCACAAAAAATAATAATATTCATAGTAATAAATATCATAATGATTATAAGGCACATAAGAAAAGCTAAGGATCCGTGGGAATCCCCCCACCCCCCACAATCAAACATCTTAGAAAGTTTATAAGAGACTCTTCCCTCCCAATGATATATTTCATCGACGCCCCTGGATGATTATATCTCAGTACTGGTTGCAAGCCTAAAGCGAAAAATAAATGCAATTTTATAAGAACGTATTTAAGAAATTAATTACTATCTACATTGGTATTAGTTTCTTATATTTTACCTTGTGCTGATGTTAAAACAACGCTCACCAACACTTTCCTAAACAATGCCAGGATAACAAGCAAAGCGCCGACCAGCGTAGCGGAAAGAAGAATACTAAAGTGGAGGTACCACAATGAAGACAAAACTGTAGGATACACGAGAGGATATTGACTGCACTATAGATTTCATAAACCTGAGTGTGGCATCTTTGACATGGAAAACTGCATTGAAGATTGCACAGGACAGGAAAGCATGGAATGTCCTCTCTGAAACCTCGTGTGCCACTAGGCATAACGAGAACTGACGATAGCTTTCATAAAGGCTAGGGGCCTCCTGATATAAGTTTTCTGACAGAAGGATCGAAGAAGAAGCAGAAGAAAGTGGAGGTAGAAGAAGAGGAATAAAAGTAATAATAATAGTTATAGTAATTGTTAGAGTTTGTTACCATTAGTAGAAATTATAGTAACGCTAGCAATGGATGTGGTGTTGTTGGGAATAGTAGCAGTCGTAGTAAGGGTAGTAGCGGTAGTGGTAACTGCAGTATATCAAGAACAAGTGAAGTAAGGAGTTGAGAAGAAGACAGCGGCGGACGAAGATGATAAAGGAGGGACCGAGCAAGTAGAAACGGCGGAAGAAGAAAAATAATAAGTAGTAGTAGAAGAAGAAGAAAATGAAGAAGAAGAAGAAGAAGAAGAAGAAGAAGAAGAAGAAGAAGAAGAAGAAGAAGAAGAAGAAGAAGAAGAAGAAGAAGAAGAAGAAGAAGAAGAAGAAGAAGAAGAAGAAGAAGAAGAAGAAGAAAGTGATGATGAGGATGGCAACAAAGAAGAAGTAGAAGGAGAAGAGGAAGAAACAAACGAATGCAAAGAAGAAACAAGTAGGAAGTTTTAGTAGTAATAGTTGTTATTGTTGTAAATTTAAAGTAGTTGTTGTTGCACTTGTTGTTGTTAAGTAGCAACTGCAGTAAAAATAGTAGTGATAGTAGTAGTATTAGCAGTAATTGCAGTAATTGCAGTAGTAGTAGTAGTAGTAGTAGTAGTAGTAGTAGTAGTAGTAGTAGTAGTAGTAATAGTAGTAGTAGTAGTAGTAGTAGTAGTAGTAGTAGTAGTAGTAGTAGTAGTAGTAGTAGTAGTAGTAGTAGTAGTAGTTAAAGTATTAGCAGTAAATGCAGTAGTTGTTTTAAAATAATAGCAGTAGTACTTCTTTGTTGTTGTTGTAAAGTTGTAATAATAGTAGCACATTAATAGTAGTAATAATACTAGTAGTAGCTGCAGAAACAGTAAAGGCAGCAGTATAGTTCAGGAAGAAACAGAAGAATCAGAATGAGAACAAGAACATGATGAACACAAAGCAGTAAATTTGGGTGAACACCGACAGCTGCTCCGGTGTTGAGAATTGTTAATTCCCAAATTACAAACGTAGTTTTTCCTTCTGTTATGTTTGCGCACACGAAATTGGCGAAGGCGTTGTCTTGGTTTACGATGACAACATTGCGTTCTTGCAAATAGAGTAATGCACAGTACTGAAAAACTCTTCGGGTGGGTCTCTTTGTCCCCTCTAGGGAGCTACGTTTCACACCCTAAGATCAGAAGAATACCAGTCTGGATGCAGATCAAAAGGACCTGAATATGTGACACGAGAAAACCGGTTTAACCTCCGAGGACGTTATAAATAGGGCAGCGGGGAGACAGACATTTGGAAATATTGACACATAACTCAGTCTCAACAAAGCCAATAGCACAAAAGCAATAAAAGAATAAGGCAGTAGCCAGGCATGCCAACACAAACGGTACGACAATCTAATGCAGTTCATCGGCGATGGAAAGCGTAGTTACAAGAGATCGGTACTCGCACACGCAATTAATCGCATAGGGCACATCTGTGTTTCTAGCAACAGGCCACTAGCCATTTTTTTTTCAAATCTGCAGCTCACAACACAAACCACTATGGGCCCAATCATAAGGAATTACAAATAAAATCTGCAGCTCACAGTGTCGCACCATGCACTTAACTGAGATGACAGACGACGGATCTACGCCTTCTCAGTCTACACATAGAGGAAAATTCAATAGCTAACTACTGTCAGAAGCAAAAGCTTGTCACCTCTAAAAACAGTAACCTGCCTATCCGTCACACTGACTGAAAGCTTATAAAATCTCTGCTCCAGTCAGTTGACACTTAGTATGGGAAACTCACTTTTGGATAATTGAACATTGTCTAAAATAGTATATGAAGAAAGTGATAGAAGATAGTTGTAGAAGCAAAAGCTGAGAAGAGGAAGAAGAAATTGTATAGACTGACTTAAAAAAAATACTAGATCATTATCATCATCATCATCATGTGCCACATAAGCTGTTATGCTTCGCCATCTCAACCGATCATGAGAATCACGGATCAGGCTAGTGTTCTTGTGCAGCTCCCCTCAAATGGACAAGCAATCCACTTATTTTTCTCTTTGCCTTTTCCTAGCTCTGTGTTTGCTTCAGTCTTACCAATCATTACCAAGTTTACGAGCAAATATCTTCTCTTTGCGATTTACACCCCGTCTGTCCATATCTAATTTATTTAATGAGTTTGCAGCTTTGATTTGTCTCGTGTATAACTTCCCCGATTGTTGTTCGAGCCTTACACGATGTTCTTTCTTTGCATACTGAAGTAGTAAAAGTACAGGACCATTTTCCACGACTTTAGGATTAAGGGCATATAGGGCTAGACCTATATTTTATAGACCGATCGGCACAAGATGGGTGATGTGGTCATCTTTACGCCGGCCGATTTTACTTCCCGGGACTGCACGCGGTATTCACTCAAGGCTGGAAAGCCAAGGTCATTTTGAAAAACGTCCGGCTCTGCCAGGGAGCGAACCCACGACCTTCCGATCCGTAGCGAGCGATTAGCCAATCTGTCACGGTGACTCCTACTCTCTTTGCCTTTTTCTAAAAAAACAAAACAAAACACTAATTGTCTTATAAAAGTAAATATTTTTTATTCTCTCCTTATTGTCCGTGTCTCAGACACATATAAAAACACAGGTAGTAATATTTCACACTTTAACACCCCCCCCCCCCTTTCCCTCATTGTCTTTGGCATATTTGTTATGAATGAGTATATTTTATATCTTGCTAAAGACCATTTTTTACCACATCGATTCTTTTTCTGATTCCTTCAAGGCAACTTGCGTCAGTTGTTCCAAGATACTAGCGCAAGATTACTTTGTAAAGTGGCAAATGAACCTTTTCTATATTCAAGTCGGTGCTTGAAATTCTAAAGCATCATCGGCGACCCGAACGCTCATTGGCTGGCCGGTGGACCACTTCGTCGGAACAGTTTTTGGGTCTGTCTTCACTCAGCGCATCAATGCTGCAAGATTTTTTTTCAGGGCAGTTTGGTGGCGAGCAAAGCTAAGCCATTTTATGTGGCTCAAATAGCCTGATCATAATTATAACCAAAAGCTCCCCCTCCCCTTCGGGAATGCTGGTTGAACGTGCAATTTTTTCTTTGCAAAACAAGGAAGAAAAATATGTAGGTAATTGTACCCCACCAGGACATCACACAAGCGATAAACACCCGGTGACACAAAGTGCCACCATGCGGATGAGGATCACCTGTGGCGAGGTCCCAGAAACTCCTTCAGTCGTGAGGCCATATATTTAAGGACCGTCTATATTTAGGGCCCCTGGCAAAAGCCAGATAGGGCTTAAAAAAAAAAAAAAAAATGGCATTCCACATGGAAACGACTATGACAAGAAAGACAGGAAATTCTGAAGAAGACGAAAATCAATAAATGCTAATGACTCTGTCCCTTTAACAGACAATTAGGGCTCAGAATAATAAACAGTTATTAACAGATAATTGAATAATCGTCCACTGTAAGCTTTTTTTTTTTTTTTTTTAGTATCCAGAAGCCATGAGTTGTTAACCCTTAAGCTCGGTATTATGGATATAGCAACCCCTTTGGCATTGATTCCATGATAAATACCGTAAATCTGGGAGAAATGTGGCTTTTCTGCCTACCCCCGGACGTAAACCCGGACCACAAGAAGTTCGTCACCCGGTCACCGCGCAATCCGGTTTAGCCAACTACGCTAGCGAGACGGGCACTGTAGGCTTTAAAGAGATAACAACATGTTTTACACAACTGCCCAAGCTTGGCAGGTCAGGAAAGAAACCAGTCACAGAACAGCAAACATCGATGGTTATTACAAATACCAGTTAGAAAACTATTGATATGATGTCTGCTTCTTCTTCTTCTACCTTTCTATCCCCCAATGGAGCATAGGCTCTCAACCAACTCACGCCAAGTCGTTCTATCCTTCGCCATTGCATGGAGCTGTCCCCATGTCCTCCCCATCTTTCTAACTTCATTCTCCAGCTCTCTCCTCCATGTGTTTTTTGGCCTTCCTTTATTCCTAATGCCCCTGTGGGTTCCAATGCAAAGACATTCTAGTTATGTTGTTCTCCTGTTTTCTCAGTGTGTGTCCTGTCCAACGCCAGCGTCTTTTCCTCACCTCTTGGTCCACTGGAGCCTGTTTAGTTCTCTCCCAAAGCTCTACATTAGTTATTCTATCATACCATTTAATTCCTTCTATTCTGAGCAGGTACCAGTTAATGAATGTTTGTAGTTTATTAGTTATTGCCTTAGTTGTTCTCCAGGTTTCCGCCCCATACAATGATGTCTACTGCTTACACGAAAATAAGTTTCAAAGAGACGACAACATGTCAAACAAGACTGCCCAAGGTTGGCAAATCAGGAGAGAAACCACCCAGAGAACAGCAAACAAACGTCGATGGTGTCAAACGAGGTAGCAAAGGTAGGTTAGTTGCGTATCCTTTACAGGACGTTGCAGAACCAACCCCATCAGCCCCTGGCTGTTGCGTGGTTTCACTCGGCAAATTTACGTCCAGTAGTTTGCCATTGCTTTCTGGACTGTCGGCTCACTGATACCACCGTCGAAACCAACGCAAGGCGTATGGTGCGCAGCTGGGATCGAACCCGGTACCCCGGCATTACGAAGCGTTCGCATAGACTTAGCCACAGAGCCGACTAGCAAAGGAAGGGCGACAGGGATTTCGGAAAGATCTCATATGACTATTCACGCACGATATGAATGATTCGGGGCACTGAAAAATCCCCCCCCCCCTCCCCCCCCAATTCCCCATCACCCGAAGATTAAAAAAAAAAGGACCCGGTCCATGCCCCTATAACATTTTAAAGGGACTACGGATTTTCTTTCCGTAACCAGGTTTAGATGTTCTCTTTTAAGTATTTGTTTATATGTTTGGTGTTATTTCCAATGTGTGAGTGTGTGTGTGTGTGTGTGTGTACGCATCTGGTTTAGGCGTTGCGAACGCACTTCGTAACGCCGAGGTGTCGGGTTCCATCCGAGCTGCCTACGATTTGTTTAGCGTTAGTATCGTGGTACCGAGAGTAATGACCAACCACTAAATGTTAAATGTGCTTAATGTTAAATGTGCCTATGTTAAATGTGCCTAATGTTAAACGTGCCTAATGTTAAATGTGCCTAATGTTAAACGTGCCTAATGTTAAATGTGCCTAATGTTAAACGTGCCTAGAAAAACCACAAGAGGCCCCCCCCCCCCCCCCCCAAAAAAAAAAAAATGAATGCTGCAAGTGGTTCTGCAACGTCCTGTAAAATATACGCAGCTAACTAACTAACTAACTAACTAACTAACTAACTAACTAACTAACTAACTAACTAACTAACTAACTAACTAACTAACTAACTAACTAACTAACTAACTAACTAACTAACTAACTAACTAACTAACTAACTAACTAACTAACTAACTAACTAACTAACTAACTAACTAACTAACTAACTAACTAAGTAACCAACTAACTAAGTAACCATCTAACCAACCAACCAACTAACCAACCAACCAACTAACTAACTAACTAACTAACTAACTAACTAACTAACTAACTAACTAACTAACTAACTAACTAACTAACTAACTAACTAACTAACTAACCAACTAACCAACTAACCAACTAACCAACTAACCAACTAACTAACTAACTAACTAACTAACTAACTAACTAACTAACTAACTAACTAACTAACTAACTAACTAACTAACTAACTAACTAACTAACTAACTAACTAACTAACTAACTAACTAACTAACTAACTAACTAACTAACTAACTAACTAACTAACTAACTAACTAACTAACTAACTAACTGACTAACTGACTGACTAACTGACTGACTAACTAACTAACTAACTAACTAACTAACTAACTAACTAACTAACTAATTAAGTAACTAACTAAGTAACCAACTAACCATATATATATATATATATATATATATATATATATATATATATATATATATATATATATATATATATATATGTGTGTGTGTGTGTGTGTGTGTGTGTGTAAATTTTAAAACAAAATAATATTAATAATAATATTTATTATGTATTATTATTATAGACTTAAACAAAGTCTAACCCATTAAAGCCCCTGCTACCTATTACGCAAGGTTTTCTGTATGCTGGCTCACCAGGCCAGTTTGTATACAGGAGTAAGAAATAACTCATTTTCAGACAACACTAGAAGGTCCATGGCTTTTCCCTACGTAAGCATTACCAATTAGTCTAAAAATGGCAATCCTTACAAACATCGTAAACCTACACACACAAACACACACGCGCGCGCACTCAATTTTTTTTTTTTACCTATTTTTATTTAGTGTAGTGGATTGTTTCCTCGACTATCTTGCTCAATGCTTTTTTTTTTTTTAAATTTTACAATCCCTATCGAAACATTATTTTCTTTTTTAAATATCAAGTTTCGAAAAATTACTGCGGCATACCTTAAAAGTTTTGATAGATCATCATCATCATCATCCTCCATTATTCTTTGTGGGGAGCAACAGTATGCGATCCATTGCCAGATAGGTGATACCTGCTATTGTCATTACGTATGGATGTGTGTGTGTGTGTGTGTTTTTATTTTAAATGTCTTAACTCCTTGTGCGTTCTTTTGTGCTCAAACCAGATCATTTTAGATGCAGCGCCTGTTTTTGTAGCTGTTGTGCTTGCTTTTCAACTATAAGAACGAAACATCTGATCTTCTACTTCTCACTGAATATAGTACACGGTGTCCTCGCAGTCTGTCTAATACTATCATGCCTCGCTCGGTCTCGGCTGGGTAAGTTGGCCGCTTTCATCAGGCTTCTCATCTCACTTGTGTTAGTTTTACGTAGGTAAGTAGGTAAGATGTCGGCTCTGTGGCTAAGTCGATGCGAACACTTCGCTTCGTAATGCCGGGATGCCGGGTTCGATCCCAGCTGCGGGCAATGCGCCTTGCGTTGGTTTCGACAGTGGTATCAAGAAAGCCGACCGTCCAGAAGCAATGGCAAACTACTGGACGTAATTTGCCTAGAGAAACCACACAACAGCCAGGGGCTGTTAGGGTTGGTTCTGCAACGTCCTGTAAAGGATACGCAAAAAAAAAAAAAAAAAAGTAGGTAAGTTGTACCCTACCAGGATATCACACAAGCCATAAACACAAAGTGACACAAGGTGCCACAATGCAGATGAGGATCACCCGTGGAGAGGTCCTGGAAACCCCGTTCAGCCGTTAGGCCATATTCAAAGCCCGGCTATATTGCGGCCCCTGACAAGAGTCAGGATGGGGCTTCAAAACATTGAACAATTGCATACCAGAAGTGGATGACTGTAATGATGTTATAAATAGGGATAATGTCAGGGGATGATTGGCATAACTGGGGAATTCCCTGAGAGCATGGGTTTCACGGAGATATGGTGAAACGACAGGAAAGTGTGTCACGTGTGAATGAGGAGATCTGGGGGATTGAGAATCAGGCGGGCATTCGGTGACTGGGCCCCAGAGAGAAAGGATGGAAAATGAAGCTGTGAAGATGAATGGAGAATGACTAGAGCATGTGGATCTGAATCGGCGAGGAATGAATGATCGAGAAGGCCAGCTGTGATGGTACCCTGTTTGATTGTCAAAGCCAGCTGTGAATATGTCAACGTCTATTGTCCGAATGCTGTAAGTGGATTCACCTGTGATTTGTGTATTGAGCTAACGTGTAAATAAACTCGTGAAATGTGCCGCTGGTGTTAACCGTTGTTAGACGTTGTGTGACCGTGAACATGATCAAGTCTGCAGTGATTGAGTTGTGAACCTCTAGATGTCAGAGCCAGTGTTAACTCTGCACCACAGATAGCCAGTGTGGAGGAGACACAAAAGGGCAGTCATTACATTGGGGGCTCGTCCTAAGTGCGAATACATTGTAAGTTATAAATATGAGTTACAGTGCAGGCATGTTATAACTATGCCAGTACATTAGACGTAGTGTTTTTGTGGACAGAAGTAAAATTTAGGCAAATACCGGCAGCCGTAAGTTTTGAGTGACTATGTGTGTTGGAAGATGGAGTTTAAAGAAATGTCGGGGTATTATGTAAGACCAGGACATGCTGTCAAGGGCATTAAGTAAAACCGGGACAACTGAATTCCAGACTCTGGTCATTCTGAAACAAACAAGCTAGCCTGAGAAAAATGGGCAGAAACACGGCGAAGCAATACTGGGTAATGTATTCACTTCACGTGTGAAAAAAATTGTACACGTTTCATCCCGCGGGAACGCTTGTTCGTCGCTGGAAGAGACTGTAAGCTGAACTTTTGACCCTTGTGGTGGGTAATCCACGACGGAAAATTGTCAGCAACGGTATCCCTGTGACTGTTGTTTGACGTGGGTTTTGTTCGTCAAACAAGAGGTCATAAACCAGAGATACGAATTTTCGGACTAGATTTCACCGCAAGAACACTGCATGGCCAGGGGCCAAGACGGCACTCAGTTACAGCGAGCAAGGTCATCAACAACGGTCACGTACAACACAGTAGCAGATAAAACGTCATCAGCGACAGCTAACTCGAGGCAACCGTACAGCACACCAGCCACAGGTGAATGCCTCAGGTTAAGAATACTTGTCAATAAAAAAGAACGGGGTCCAGTCAGTACCAGCAGTAGTACTTTTACTACTAAATGTTTGTAATACGTCCGTATAGGTGAGTTCGTGTGTATTGTGTAGACAAGGAAGGAGTGGTGTTTATCAACATTAATTACGTCACGGAATGTTTACAATTTATAATGGATAGACAGGAAAAACAGTGATTAATGTGATAGACTATGACTATTCAGATTGTAGAGTAGAACTACATACGTTCTTTGTAAGAAAAGTAATTTAGTGAGAATCTAACATTTATCAACAGTTTGTGGTGACAATTAGTGAAATTAATATGCGCTAACTGTGAACATTTAGTGATCTGTGCCAACTGATCAACTTCAGGGTATAAAGACTTTTGGACATATTTGAATTATTGAATGAGCATAAACTAATGATAGTCTTTTAAGATCATCTGCAGACTTAGACCACGACAGAAGACAAGAGCAGTGTCCTACAAAGATCAGAAGAGCGTGTCCAGAGACAGTAAAGACGTGCAGTGGAGCATCAAGGGCCACAAACCTAAGTCAGTCCATTCCGACAGCAGAAGAGCAAGGGAGCCATCACCAGGACCAAGGAAAAAGAATCAACTCATTACATTGTTACATGCTTTCTTTGTTCTATTTTCAGGTTCTTTGATTGTGATATTCTATTATTCTATTTAAGTAAAATAGATTATTTTTGTTTATTTATTAATTGAGTATAAAAATTTGTCAGGGGATATAATTAAATTTAAAATTTCAATTATTTAGTTTAAGAAGGGTATAAAATAAATAATACGGGATTTATCTTAAATTTAAACAGTTTCAAAAGTAATAAGTTACAGTAATCAGTTTTAAAATGTCAAACCTAGCAGAATACATAAATTTGGGAAAACAGTTAGGGCTATCAGGAGAGGAATTGAGAAAATTCTGTGAAGGAAGAGAACAGGAAGATAAAGAAGCACAAAGGGTTCAACAACAATTGGATCGTGAAGAAAGGGCCGCAGCACGCGCCCAGGAAGCAGAAGCACGTGCCCACGAGGCAGCAATGAAAGAGAAGCAATTACAACAAGAAGCAGAATTGAAAAATAAACAATTACAACAGGAAGCAGAAGCACGTGCCCACGAGGCAGCACTGAAAGATAAACAGTTACAACATGAAGCAGCAATGAAACAACAGCAATTAGACCATGAGAAAGAAATCAAATTGCAAGAGTTAAAACTTGAACAACAGCGGTTGACAGCACAAATAGAGGCAGACAGACAAAAGGTTGAAGCACAAATAAGAACAAAAGAAATGGATAATGAATCCAAAGCAGAACTGGCAGCACAAAGGGAAAGAGCTAAAGAAGAAGAACATAAATTTACAAAATACAAAGGATTAATAAAGAATTTTGGTGAAAAGGATGACATTGGATCATGGATTTCAGCATTTTTACTACAAGTTCGGTTTCATAAAATTCCAAAAGAAGATTGGGCAATACTGTTCCAAAGACACCTTGGAGGAGAACCGTTAAAAATACTGGAGACAGTGCCAGAAAATTTACGACTTGATTTTGATTATATTAAAGACCGGATAATGAGGCACTATGACCTACAAGAAGCAGGATACAGATTGCAATTCATTGATTTAAAACCAAAGTCAACTCAAACATTTGTTGATTATATGTCCGAAGTTCAGACAACTTTTCAGAAATGGGTAGATTCAGCCAAAATTAACAACGACTATGATCTGTTAGTTGATTTACTATTAAGAAGTAAATTGCTAGAATCATTACCAAAACCTATGACCACATTTCTGAAGGAACACAAACCTACTTCGTTAAAACATCTTGAACAACTAGGAGAAAATTATTATGCAGCACATCGTGATATTTTTCTCATACCACAAAACACTGATATATACTCAGGAGCCAGTGCCGAAGGACAAAAGTCATATGAAACAGGATATAATAGATCAGCATATCCGTCCAGAAAAAAATTTAATGGAGGAAGGAAAATAACAATAATAGATTGTGACATATGCAAAAAAAGGCACGGTAATGAAACCATATGCGACGCCAATCAATTGTATGAACAAGAAGTCAGAAAGAAAATTGAAAACAGGAGGAAAAAGGTAAAGAGATATGATAGTACAAGTAAATGCTGGGCTTGTGGATTCTACGGGCACACGCGTCAATTTTGTAAATATAAGAAAGAATTTAAAGCAGCAGCAGTTTGTGAAACATCAGACTCCGAGTCAGAAAGTGATATATCAGAAACAAATGCAGCAGTGCTACTAGAAGAAGACAAATGCACAATATGTGAAACGTTTCAAGAATATGGAGACTTACCCTGTGGACATAAGATACCGGTGCATAATGCAAATTCTGTGAAAGACTGTGGGAAATTAAACCTACATAAAGGAATAGTTGGTAATCGAATCGTCTCAATTTTAAGAGATACAGGGGCGACGATCTCAGGTATACATAAGTCATTAGTGAAACCAGAGGATATGACTGATAAAGTGGTTAGATGCAGAACATTCGGAGGTAGAATAGAAAAATTCAGAATAGCATCAGTATGGGTCAAAACGCCATATACCACTAAGAAGATGGACATGGCTGTATTAAGTTCACCGTGTGCAGAACTTATCATTGGTAACCAACCAGGGCTGAAAGAGATGACAGATCATGAAATAAAACAGTGGGAGAAAGAAAACATACCTGAGATGACAGAAGAGGTGATGCTAACCACGCAGAGACAAGAGACAAATGCAGTCATGGAAGATAAAAGTGACAGTGTAAATCTGCAGGAAATAGAAAACGTTGCAGCAGTCACAAGAAGTGTAACAAAAAAGCAACAAACTCAAGAGCATTCCATAAGCATGCACAAAGAACAAATACCAATAACTACGGCAGATGAAAATACTAGGAAAAATTTTTACCAGGAACAGAAAAATGATTTAACTCTAACACAATGCTTTGAAGCAACAAAACGAGAACCGAGAAAAAAAACAAAAAATGCAGAATGGAAGTTCAAAGTAGACAAGGGAATTTTATCGAGAATTTATTCAAAAAGAGGACGCATCACAAAACAAACAGTACTACCACTGAAATTCCGAGAAAAAGCTATATCATTGGCTCATGACTCCATATTTTCAGGACATATGGGAGTTACAAAAACTAAATCAAGAGTATTATCATCATTCTTTTGGCCGGGATATTCAAAGGATATCAAATCATACGTCCAATCATGTGATATCTGCCTACGAACGTCAAAAAAAGGTGAGACACCAAAGGCGCCAGTCCAAAGCGGACAGCTAGCTTCACGCCCATTTCAAGAAGTGGCAGTAGATATAATAGGCCCATTATCAGTAGTTTCTGCTAAAGGTAACAGATATATCTTTACGCTTATTGATCTTGCCAGTCGATGGCCTGAGGCTTGGCCACTAAGAACAATTACTGCTGAAGATATCCAAGAAGTGTTGCTACAGATATTTTCACGAATTGGATTTCCCGAAGTGATAATATCGGACAGGGGAACGCAATTCACATCAGTGGTAACGAGAGCAATTACGGATTTGTTAGGGATAAAACAACAATTCACGACACCGTATCATGCTCAGGCAAACGGATTAGTTGAAAATTTAAATAAAAGCATTAAGAAAATGCTAGGCCGCATAACTTATGAACATCCGTCAACATGGGACATTTTGCTACCCGCAATATTGTTTGCATATAGAGAAGTTCCACATATAAGTACAGGAATGTCACCTTTCGAAATTGTCTATGGGGCAAATCCAAAAGGCCCAATTTCTTTGTATAAGAAATTAATAACAGGAACAGTAGAAAACAGTGCAACCGGAAATGACTACCAAGCTGTAATTGACTTAAGAAATAAAATAATAACATCATGTGAGGAAGCAAAGGCGGCACTACAAAATTCAGGAATCTGGCAAAGAAGATAACGCAAACAGATCAACACGACTTGTAAAATTAACACCAGGAGATGAAGTCTTAGTATTGTTACCAGCAAAGTCAGACAGACTATTAGTTGAATGGTCAGGTCCGTACAAGGTGACCAGAAAAATATCTGATGTGGATTACGAAATCCTAAAGAACAACAAAAAGAAAATTTTTCATCTCAATATGTTAAAGAAATACATTCGAAGGTCAGTGATAGACGAAAAAGAAGAGGTACAAGAATCAAATGCATGTAACGTAGTGGACGAAGAAATGATAGATGCAGTAGAGGACGAAATTCCTACTCTAGAACTGGAGAAAAGTAAAGATTGGAGAGACATCAAAATAAACTCACAATTAAATGAACAAGATAAAAATGCAGTTCAAAATATCATTTCAAAATTCAAGGAGATATTCACTACAAAACCTGGACGAACAAATTTGATAGAGTATGAAATTCAGTTAAAGACAGATATCCCAGTTAGATCACGGAATTACACTATATCTCTGCATTATTTGGACAAGGTCACAAACGAAATTAAACAACTCCAAAAAGACAAAATAATTAGAGATTCAACTTCTCCATATAGCTCACCATTGGTGATAGTAAAAAAGAAAGATCAGTCACTTAGATTATGTGTAGATTACAGGAAACTCAATAGCATCACAGAATTAGATTCAGAACCAATTCCAAGCACAGAAGATATTCTTCAGAGTTTATATAAATCCAAATTTTTTTTCAAAACTTGATTTATGTGAAGGTTATTGGCAAATACCAATGGCAGAGACATCAATACAATATACCAGCTTTCAATCACCATTAGGCTTAAAAGAATGGTTACGAGTTCCCTTTGGAATTTTAAATGCGCCAAAAATTTTCACCAAAATGATAAGAAAACTGTTAAACAACGTTGAAAACGTAGTAGCATACATGGATGATATCTGTATTCATACTGACAATATGCCAAAACATCTCCAAACGTTAGAGAAAGTATTTCAGAGAATTCAAGAAGCAAATCTTACAGTAAATCCAACCAAAACTGAAATTGCGTTCACAACTATCGAATTTTTGGGACATAAAGTGTATGATAACAAAATACAGACAGACGATAAAATAGTATCAAAAATATTAAAGATTGAAAAACCAAAAAATAGAAAACAACTACAGTCGTTGTTAGGTCTTATTAACTATTATGGAAAGTTTATCCCCAATCTCGCAGACCTAACCTTTCCGTTATTTGAACTGTTAAAAAAGGGACAACCAACAAAACTAAAATGGGAGCAACAACATGACGAATTGTTACAAAAAATTAAAGAAACTTTTTCCACATTCCCAATTCTCAGACAGCCAGACATATCAAAAAGATTTTATTTACAGTCTGATGCGAGTTTGCATACCATAAGTTCAATGCTAGCTCAGTTACATTCTAATGTTTTATTACCTGTATATTATATGTCACAAAAAACTCACCCAAGCGCAACAGAAATATAGTGCGTTCGAGCGAGAGGCATTAGCTATAGTGATCAGTTTGAAAAAATTTCAAAAATTCCTAATCGGCAAAGAATTTACAATCATCACAGATAATCTTGCATTGGTAAAACTGCAGAACATAGATGCTAATAAAAACGCTAGAGTTTACCGCTGGGCATTGTTACTGCAACAGTTTAAATTTGACATTATGCATGTAAAAGGGGTTGACAACCACATTCCAGATATTATGTCTAGGTTATAAAGATAGTAAGCAGAAATAGTCACAAGGGGAGTTAAATAAAAAAGGGAGATAATTATAGGTGACAAGTAAACAGAAATAATCACAAGGGGAGTTAAATAGAAAAGGGAGATAATTATAAGTAACAGTCTAACATTACTAACAAATGTTCAATAAACGTGTTGTTACTAACAATTAATATTCAAATAAAATAAATGTTGTATGAAGTGATGGTATGAAAGTTATGATGTGAAAGTGATAATGAGGAATGGTGTATGAATTTAAAAATAAAACTGAGAGATGGTGTATGAGTTTATAAAAAACCAACAGACACATTAGGTTATAATAGAAATTTTATTAACAGGCAATTACAGATGTACAAATATAGAAATTTGGAAATATCTATGATATATAGTGTACAAACAGAAAATGAAATTGCCACAATGCTAAAATGAGGAAATTCTGGCAAAGCTTTTGGTATAAACCATGGTGAATGACGAAGACCAACAAGGAGTAGCAATCACTTTGAATGAACTGTCAACAGGAACTTGGTTCTATGGGGGACATACAGAACTGTGTGATTTATAAGTCTGGTTTTGGAGCCATTTTTGGACTTCCGCGTTGTTGAGGAACGCTTTGGGGTGTTGTTCAGTCTTCTTTAGGTAGACTGACTTCAGGACTTGATAAGTACGTCACAGAGCCTATAAGGTCATCCGCGTTGTTGAGGAACGCTTTGGGGAGGTGATTCTGTTAGCATATTGCCAAGAACTGTCAAGGGGAGTGACAAGAGATGCTGCATATGTGGTACAAGTCAGAGAACCAATGGTAGAATTCCAGCCAACAGTAAACATATTAGTAAAATAAGGCAATATATTCTTATATGGAAATTTATATAGGTTTATGGAAAAAAAAAAATATTGCATATTTTTTTTTTTTTTTTTTTTTTTTAAGGGGAGGAGAGATGTAATGATGTTATAAATAGGGATAATGTCAGGGGATGATTGGCATAACTGGGGAAGTCCCTGAGAGCATGTGTTTCACGGAGATATGGTGAAACGACAGGAAAGAGTGTGTCACGTGTGAATGAGGAGATCTGGGGGATTGAGAATCAGGCGGGCATTCGGTGACTGGGCCCCAGAGAGAAAGGATGGAAAATGAAGCTGTGAAGATGAATGGAGAATGACTAGAGCATGTGGATCTGAATCGGCGAGGAATGAATGATCGAGAAGGCCAGCTGTGAATGGTACCCTGTTTGATTGTCAAAGCCAGCTGTGAATATGTCAACGTCTATATGTCCGAATGCTGTAAGTGGATTCACCTGTGATTTGTGTATTGAGCTAACGTGTAAATAAACTCGTGAAATGTGCCGCTGGTGTTAACCGTTGTTAGACGTTGTGTGACCGTGAAGATGATCAAGTCTGCAGTGATTGAGTTGTGAACCTCTAGATGTCAGAGCCAGTGTTAACTCTGCACCACAGATAACAACGCATATTAATTCCCACTCTATGCTACCAGTGCCAGACATGGTCCCTCACAACAAAACAGAATAAGAAAATTAGTTACAACTGAACTGAGATTCCGAGAAGGGTTGCAGCAGGGATCAGAAGATTTAAAATCATAAATGAGATCATAGGAGAAAAAGCTGGCACAGAACCAATTCTAAATTACATTTAATTAGGGGCCACAACTTAAATAATGAGGGTTCGTTGCCAGCCAGAGTCCCCAGCGCAAGCATAAAAAGATCCTTAATATAATACAGATGGCAGTGATTAGTGGACTAATCGCTGGGCCTCCACGGGCCAGATTTGACCCGGGGACCGCAAGCTGAATAGCCCTGGTTTACCGTCTCACAATCTGTTAAAGGTTAGTTACGTATCCTTTACAGGACGTTGCAGAACCAACCCTAACAGCCCCTGGCTGTTGTGTGGTTTTTCTAGGCACATTTACGTTCAGTAGTTTGCCATTGCTCACTGGACGGTCGGGTTTTTTTATATCACTGTCGAAACCAACGCAAGGCGAATGGCCCGCAGCTGGGATCGAACCCGGCATCCCGGCATTACGAAGCGTTCGCATTGACTTAGCCACAGAGCCGACCGCAACATTCAGTTAGGGGCCACAATATAATACAGATGGCATTGAATAGTGGACCAATTGCAGGGCCTTCACGGGCCAGATTTGACCCGTGGGCCGCAAGTTGAATAGCCCTGGTTCACCGTCTCACAATCTGCAGTGGCCTTTCATCCACAAATATAATTTGCTTTTCATAGAGTTTAAAAGCAAATGTCTTTTATAAATTTGTCCTTTTTTAAAACATACTTTAAGTCCGTGTTTCCCAAATTTGTCTTAGCGCGGGTGCCTTTTTTTTCAATTAAAAGGTTTCCACGGTGCCCTAACCTAAGTAAAAGTATGTAAGAGATAAAATAATAAAAAATAAAACTCGTGCGTTTTTGAATATTTCGCCGCTTCCCTTGTGAAGAGGTCGCGGCTCCCCGGGACGCCTCTGCACACACTTTGGGAATCAATGTTTTAAGTTGTAACTTAGAGACTTCTAGAGGTTTATATAATGTAATTTATTTTTTTTTACAAACACGTTCTTTGCTATCCGTTTTTTTTCCCTTTAAAAGTTACACGACAATTTAACTGCATTATCCATATATTTAAAAGGCGTAACTATTTTAAAGCTTTCCCCATATTGGCCTGTGTAATTTAAAACGGTAGAGGCCTCATGACATATTTTATAGCTTAGGGCAGAGCTATTAAACTACGCCCGCTGGCCAAATGTGACCCACGAAAGCGTAGCAAGTAGCCCGCTGAGGCCTAGCAAGTGGCCCGCTGAGGCCTAACAAGTGGCCCACTGAGGCCTAGCAAGTGGCCCGCTGAGGCCTAGCAAGTGGCCCGCTGAGGCCTAACAAGTGGCCCGCTGAGGCCTAACAAGTGGCCAGCGGAGGCCTAACAAGTGGCCAGCGGAGGCCTAACAAGTGCCCCACGAAGGCCTAGCAAGTGGCCCGCTGAGGCCTAGCAAGTGGCCCGCGGATCAATGCAACTTGTGTTGTATTAATGATCTTTCAATGTTTAGACTTGGGCCTAATGCCAATGACCATCTTCATTTTCTAAATTTTGGTCCCAGAGTAAACTTACTTAAACGCTTAGGGCCTCATCCGATCTAAATACGCCGCTGCCCTACACCCGTCCGTGGTTCAGGCGTTAAGAGTTCAACTAGTAATTCCAACGTACCGCGATCGAAACCCACCTCTGGTTGACTGGATTTTTATCATGGTATAGGGCGTCGCAGGTCGACCCAGCCTAAAATGGGTATCAGGATGTATATCCTGGGGAAGTAAAGACTGCCGGCGTAATGCTGACCACATTACCCACCTAGTGCCGATTATTCTGTAAAAAATATGGAGCTCTTTCAATATGCTCTATGCCCCTAAAGGGGTGAGAAAAGGGATCTTTACTTTTATTGCGCCCGTGCTTTTCAAAATCAGGTCCTTGAACCAGTAACGGTTAGCCAAAACTGTTCGATTGTTTACTGTAGTGGCCAGAGTCTAAACCACAAACGAGAAATTGACTGGATCTTTGCTTCTCTGAAACTCCAGACTTAGCAAAAACATTGGTTGTTGCCGGGGGCCCTAATATAACCCAGCCTATGGGTTGAAAGGGGTTTTTGGGACCTCTCTTCGTGTAATCCTCATGCGAATCGTGGCACTTTGTGTCACCGGGTGTTTATCGCTCGGTGTGATGTCCGGGTGGGGTTGAACATCAATCAAACACCCGATCAACACAGTCCCAGTATCATCATCGACAGTGTCGCCCATTGGCTGGCTTCGTCGTCGGTTGGGACAGTATTTGGGTCTGTCTCCTACGATCACGTCTACACTGCAAGAGTAATTTTCATGGCTTTTTGGTGGCGAGCATAAACCTTGTCACAATTATAACCAAAAGCTCCCCCTTGAGGGGTGATGATTGAACGTGATGATTTTTGTTGTTGTTGCTCAAAATCGGATCGGATTGGTCCCAATATGGGACGCAATTTTCCGTTATTTTAAAGACCCAATCCGGCTGTTGCCGGGGGCCCTAATGTAACCCAACCAATGTAATAAACGGGGTTTTCGGGACCTCTCCTTGGGCTAATCCTCATCCGAATGGTGGCACTTTATGTCATCGGGTGTTCATCTCTTGCTGTGGCGTCCTGGTGGAGTTGAACTTCAAACTCCCCATCTACGTTTTCCGTGAAAATAAGACTTTTACGACATGCTTGTTGGGGAGGCTTTTAATCTATTCTTGTTTTTCCCACACAATGGGGCCCTGGAACCCACACTAGGGGTCTTAGCGCTAAGCTGCAGTTGCTGGTATAGCTAACAATTGCTAATTGCAAATAGCACTGCGTTTACACAGATGATTGAAATCTGAGTACCTTTGCTTTACGTCTATGCATTCAGCCAGTTCGCTAAATATTTCTAGTCTCCAGGTTTAAGGTGTGGGCATTGAGGGGGAAGGGGGGGGGGGGGGGGGTAATTGCACTACATTATGTAAAAACTGAACACAGGGACCCAAACCTGCCGAAGTTACATGACGACAGCGCTCCTCACATTTGACGCCGCTGACAACACGCATGATAGGTTATAGCTTGACATCGAGAGGGGGAGAATAGAAGGAGAAAACAACCATCAGGACGAGGCGTAGGAAGGGGAGCAGGAGAAGGAGGAAGAGGGGCAAAGAAGGAGTAGGAAAAGGAGGAGGAGAAGAAGGAGGAGGAGGAGGAGGAGAAGAAGAAGAAGAAGAAGAAGAAGAAGAAGAAGAAGAAGAAGAAGAAGAAGAAGAAGAAGAAGAAGAAGAAGAAGAAGAAGAAGAAGAAGAAGAAGAAGAAGAAGAAGAAGAAGAAGAAAAAGAAGGAGAAGAAAAAGAAGAAGAAGAAGAAGAAGAAGAAGAAGAAGAAGAAGAAGAAGAAGAAGAAGAAGAAGAAGAAGAAGAAGAAGAAGAAGAAGAAGAAGAAGAAGAAGAAGAAGAAGAAGAAGAAGAAGAAGAAGAAGAAGAAGAAGAAGAAGAAGAAGAAGAAGAAGAAGAAGAAGAAGAAGATGAAGAAGAAGAAGAGCAGGAACGAGAAATGAATAAAAAAAAAAAAAGCAAAAAAGAAGAAGCAGAATGCTAGCAAAGAATTAACAACTGTTGCTAAAGGCATAACATTTAAACCAAACCACTATGGGCACAATTTGAAGTTAATAAACTCATACATTATTTAAATCGAATTCTGACATCAACAATTTCTGCCTCATTAGAATTTACTGCTAACACCCCTGAAGAGAAATCAAAGATGCGCAACAAATAGATAACTTCCAAAGTAACATGAACCAGACGATGAAGAAACTGTTCTCATGCACGGTTCTGTGTGTCGTCAACTGTCATCAACATAAATGTGTTAGAATATCAAACTTCTACATCTGTCGGGGCCCATAGCTATCTTGTTATGTCAAACAGAGACGCACAAATCTGGGCCTCCACCCTATCTTCCCCCAGTTTGTAAGGAGGTAAGAATCCCATGGTTTAGGTAGGCGGCCAATGGGGTCCGCAGAAAAGGATTGTTGCTGCTCACTGAGCCAAGTGTTTACCGCGTTCATTACGAGGTACTCACTGTAAACACACCTTCAAATATTGCAGTTGCTTACAAACAACCAATTGAATTGTTCCAGCTGACACACCGAATTCTTTCGCTAGCAAATGTATGCTTAGACAACAGTTCCCTTGTTTTGCTGCATCAGTTTGGGTATGTCCCCCCCCCCCCCCCCTCCTGTTTTAACAATATGCGTTTGACCCAGCGGTCAAAGATAGGTCGTGACCTCACATCCTTTCCGAAACAGTTGTACCCAGTGTGTCACTGTTGTATTCGACAAACATATATTACTGTACACTGCAACTGAAATATACGAATGATGAGAATACCCTGGACAGATAAAAAGAGTAATGAAACTGTCTTGAAAGAAACTGGCTCACGAAGAGAACTAATTACCCACTTTAGAAAGAGACACTCTGCATTCTGTGGGCATGTGATGAGAAGCAGAAAACTGGAGCACATCGCGACACTAGGAAAGTTGGAGGGGAGGAGAGGCAGACGGAGACCAAGGGAACAGATACTGGACAGTCTGACATCATGGCATGGAAGGTCATCTGTGTCAGCGTTGATTGAAAGTACACGAGACGAAAGATTTTGGATAGAGATTACTACAAACGCCACGCAACATTCTTCTAAAATAGAAGACCCATTGTTAAAATGCTTGCCAAGATCATGGTTCAATTTCTCAAGAGTGGCAGGACATAAGCAATCGTATCCGTGCCAGGGGTGCCCAAATCTGGGGGAGCTGGAAAACAATTATTACGGAGGGAGGCTTGGGGGGAGGGGTGGTGGTGGGGACAAGACCTTCGTCGTCTCTCTAGAGATGGATGCTGTGTTATATTCAGACTAAGGACAAGGCGCAACGGACTTCGCTAATGTTGTTGAATGTAGGGCGCAACGGACTTCGCTAACATGTTTAAACTTGTCGGTGTAGGAAACACGGAGACGTGTCCCTGTAACGTGGCACCAGAACATGCTGAACACGTGCTCTAACAATGTAACTGTATGCTGCCAACAGAGACGAGATCCTGCCTGGTCCAACCACAATAAAGACAAAACTGTCTGGCACACTGAAGACATGGACTGCACGACGGCTTTCATCAAAACAACCGGCCTCTTGATGCATGTTTTCTGACAGAAGGATCGAAGAAGAAGAAGAAGTTGAAAGGAATGTATGCGATCGGTATACAAAATACAAAAAAAGAGAGGAGGAAGGGGGGAGGAAGTTGTAAGAAATAACGTTAAAGCAGATAACAGAAGAGAAAAGAGATAAAGTAAATTAGGAAAAGAGAGTAGAAGAACAAAGAGAAAAAAAGAAAGAACAGCATGACGTCAGAAACTAATATTAACATCTCCAATGGCGATGCCAATAATCGCCCTCTTGCATGTGATTAATTCGGTGATTGGACATACAGAATGGCACGAAAGATGCTCTGTTTAACGTTTGCCCACACAGTGTCGTTTGCATTGCTGTGGATGAGCTGGGGAAAAAACGAAGGCAGTGCTGATATTATCAAGATATTTCCCAGCATGATCTGTTCTCGGCATCCTCTGTTTAAATCTTGGATCTCCCAGCTCAAAAACTGGAGAACAAAACTGGAATTATTGGGGTATTTTTTTCATAGGAAAGGAAATTAAACTGGGGTATTAATTAATCCAGATCGTCTTGACTGATTTCTTGAGCGTGCGTAAAACTGCTTGCCTTCAGGCGTTGGCAAGTTATTTGACCTCTTGATATACCGCAAACCGCGTGAAGTGGGGCGCTTTTTCTGGCTTAATCAAGTAACAGAAAGTGTATTGATTGGCACTCATAGAAAGAAGCAGATAGATAGAAGAACACACTAGACAACATACAAATCGAAAGCTATAGTTACCGTGCCGGAAATTGAACCTGTCACCTCCAGACGGCGTCTGCGCCTCGCCATGAATACAAGTGCACTAAGATCATGGTCAACTAGGCACCCCCAAAAGTAAACTAAGCCACGTTATCTAAGGGAAAGCTTTATTTATTTGGTTCTCTCTTTCTTATGTATAATTTGCGTGACTGGGTAAGATAGAAAGAAAGAGTAACAAATGCATGTAAACAGCAAAAAAAAAAAAAAAAAAAACAGAGAGAAAGAAAGAGAACAAAAAAGACGGAGGAAAGAAAATCACAAAGAGGAAAAGATTGAAAGGAATAACAGTAGTAATAACGAGTAACAAAAATGAAAAAAAAATGAAAAAAATTAGGAAAGACGGAAACTTAAACAAATAACAAGGAAAAATAACGGTAGCAGAGAAAAGAGAAAATGAAGAACAGAGTAGAGAAAAAAAGATAAGAACTTAAGTCGCAAAGACAGACAATAAACAAAAAGGGGAAAGAAAGGACAGAATAATGAATACCTTGTCAATTACCAACTGGCATCTACAAATATTGGGTTCTAAAATATACTCCCTATACTTCAAGACAAAGACAATGAAAATTTACTTTAAACGTAAAAAGACACTGTTTTGCCATAAAAAAAGATATTATAACACATTTAAACCCATTTCCAAGAACACCCCCCCCCCCCTTTCTTTCCCCCCCCCCCTCACTCCCAAGAAAAAAAGTATTGTTTTAAAAATGGACGAAAAACATCAAACAGAAAGTCACGTGTTCAAATGGATAGATAGTATCAATTGATTGATTGGACAAAAGCTAGACTTTGTTCTAAGGGCTGGTAATAACTGAAAATGATTTATATTAATCGCAGTCCACCTTCTGGGTTAGGAAAACGATTGATATCTCTACTGCTTCCGTGAAAATTTATACAGGAAAATAGTTCCAGGAATCAATTATTCCTGATTTCCAATGCAGTTTGAAAACATCAGATGTGTATATAACGTGATTTTCAATGATCGTTTGCGTCTGGTTTTAAAGAAGCATGTTCAAATCTTAACTTCTTTAAAATGTTGAAGTTACAATAGAAGAGCAGATAAGATGCATCTGTCATATTTACAGATGGCAGGCAGATGCATCGCGCCGCCATTGTTAAAGCCCTGTGTGTGTATATATATATGTGCGTGTGTGCGAGAGAGAGAGAGAGAGAGAGAGAGAGAGAGAGAGAGAGAGAGAGAGAGAGAGAGAGAGAGATAGAGAGAGAAAGAGAAAGAGAAGTGAGGGGAGGGGGAGGATGTTTGGGAAATTTAGAGGCAGTACGTTCATATTGCTGCTAAGCGGGATAATGTTGAATAAAGACTTAACCAGGAATGAGGGGAACACAAGACGTACAAGAAACCTCAAACAGCATGGATATGGCTCTACTAACTAATCAATCGATCAGGTGCCGTCTCAGCAGTGAAGGTTGTCTGTAAGGGATCTCCAACGCGCTTTGTCTTGGTTGTACAATTTCTGAGACTGCTGCCAGTCCATCTTTTGATGTTGTCTTTTGACTTGTATCGTTGTCTACCTCTTGCTCTCTTGCTACGCTGCTCGCTGCCTTTCTCTCCAGGAGGCACTATTAGGCATTTCACGTATAACTGGTTTGACATCTTTATGCGAAATCATGCAAGTGCTCTAGTCAACGATAGTGCAGATAATCTTGCAGACATTGCGGGAGCTCGGGCTGGTCCGGTACTGCACAGAAGCGACGTTATCAATGCCATGCACTTACCGCAAAGACGAATACCGAAATGGCGGACAAAAAAGACAGGGACCGGAAGAAATGAATTTAGCCAGGTGGACAACTGGTTTAATAATAAACACAAAAGAGGCGACACCAGTGGTTTTACGCTTGCGGAGCTTTTGAGGAGGAGATCGGAGCACCTATGGATTTGTCTGGAATGCTCTGATGATAATCTACGCTTTAATGCGTTTCAAAAGTCGTTCCGTTCACACTTTAAACAAATATTTCGAAACGACTCTACGAATTAACACCAGTTTTTGCACGTGGCTTCAGATTTCCTATGTTTTTATGATTTTGTAGCTACCCGGGCCAAATTTGGAGTTAAAAATCTACCCAAAAGTATTTCAGGCATCATCGCTGGTGCAAAGAAGTTTCTGCACTGTGCTGAGAGTCTTAAGACTCAGGCTTGAGTTAGAAGTAGAATTGAGCACTTATGGGTTACACCCGTGTGCCATGATGCTGACCCGTCGAATAAACATAAACTTAATAACATAACTAAACCGCCTTGGGCTATCCTCCGAATAACGGGCACTAAAGATGGTGGCCGCAAATAATGCTAACGAGCCTCAGTCACGTGACACTTAATTTCCGGTTTTCCGGTGACTACCGCCACCGCCGGAGTCCCCCACGCCGCTCACGCGTCCTGGATTGGGGCTTAACTAGATGGCTAGGACTCACGAGCAGCAGCTTCCCCATCTCCTGTAGCTTTGCTCGTGAGTCCTAGCCATCTAGTTTAGCCCCAATCCAGGCCGCGTTAGCGGCGTGCGGGACTCCTTGCGGTGCCGGTAGTCGCCGGAAACCTGCAAATTAAGTGACACGTGACTGAGGCTCGTTAGGATTGTTTGCGGCCGCCATCTTTAGTGCCCGTTTTTCGGAGGATAGCCCCGTCTTGAGAGTGATATAGAATCCCCGTGGGCATTAATGAGCCACATTGAGGGATTGGGGGGGGGGGAGGATTAGACCCACCGCCCCCTACACAAGCATGTTGGAGGTTGTGAGGTTTCAAACAACGGATCAACATCATGGCACACAGGTAGTAATCCATAAGAGCTGCGCTTTTCTTCTAACTCAAGTCTGAGTCCGAAGAAGCTCAACACAGTGCACAGGCCCTGTAGCACCGGCGAGGATCCTGAAATACTTTAAGTACATTTTAAAATCCAAATATTGCCTGGGCAGCGCCGTTAGGCTGTTCTTTTCGATTTCCATCTGCCAAGGGATTTTTTACGCGCTCAACAATGCACACGGGCGTCCGGTCTCACTACCCAGAGACCAGAGGGAATTACTAGAAGTTCAAGTTCGCGGGAAAATAATTCTCGCACTTAACGGGGATTGAACCTGGAACGTCTAGCACTCTAGGCGGACACTATGCCTCGAGACCACTCAGCGCCATAAGTATGTTGTAAAAGAAGACTAAATATGCTTTAGAGGTCTGAGTGCATCTGTCTGGTTATTATAGCTGGTTACAAGACAGATTATCCTTATTGTATATGTATAAGAGCTCTGATCTCATCTTCAGTATATCCCTCAGTGTGTGGCGAAGGGCAACACCAGTTCTTTGCTGATTTACTATTCTAAGAAATATCCATTCTGTTGGAGAGAAAAGGAACCAACAGTTCGCATTCACATAAGCTATGTCTCAAAAACGGATCTGCACGCAAAACTCAAGTTAATATATAATATACATATACATGCGCTGTAAGTATAAGCCTCCAGTTATGTGTGTTCTCTTCGAAGTCTAAATACATCTGTCTGTGTTAGTATAGATAGTTAAAAGAAAGAGTATCCTCATTGTATATCTATAAGAGCTTGGATCCCATCTTCAGTACATCCCTCAGCGTGTGGCGACGGACAACACCAGTTCTTTACTGATTTACTATTCTGAGAAATGTCACTTCTTTCCTAGAGGCAAGGAGCCAACAATCTGCATTCAAATAAGCCATGTCTCTGAAACGGATCTGCACGCAAAACTCAAGTTACATATATAATATACATATACAAGCGCAATGTATATAAGGCTCCAATTATGCGTTTTTCACGTTTTTTCTAAATATATTACTTACCTTTCACCAAACGTGTTTCATTCAGTCAGTGAATTTGTCTTAGTCGACTGCCCACTTGGAAACAAGTTAATCGCAAATAACTGTTGGCTCCTACAATTAATTACACTCTCAGTCCCGGTATTAAAGCAATATATTTCAACAAAGAAATGTCCTAGTAATTTATATGTC